>JAANDG010000982.1:0-30149 GCA_036852015.1 Pelodera strongyloides | reverse complement strand
GGTGTGTATTCACTCAAGGCGCATTTAAGATGGGAAAAAGTTGAAGAATTCCGGAAAAAGTTGGTTCAAGTTGGACGGAAAAACATGCAGAAAAATCAAAATCTACCGTATTGGAATCGTTGTGGGATATTAATTTTAGCACTGCCGGATCCAAGAATGGATCGCCCGTTCGAAGTGGACCCCGACGGTTGGGGCTATATAGCGGAAAAACAACGTTTTTCCATTACGGTGTATGAACTTTTCCAGTAAGTAAAATTTACTTTTCCGGTGTCCATCTTGAACCCAACTTTTCCGGAATTCTTCAAACTTTTCCCAACTCGAACGCGCCTTCAGTGTTCCAAAAAAAAACCGGCCGGTATTTCGCTTTAATGATTAAATGTTTTAGTTTCTTAGAAACCATAGAACATGTACTTGGTTGATGTTGTATCAGATTGAATGAATGTGTGAATAAAGAGTTTATTTTTTCTATATGTACACAATTCACAGAGGGGCTGGATTTTATCTTTATTCTGTAAGATACATAAAAAACAGCGAGTAAATTCCTAATGCAGCTTCATTGCAACTGTTCTAGTAGACGAGTGAGACGCAAAAATAAATGTGAGACAATGCGAATATGGAATTTTTACGAGAAGAGTGAACAAAATTCTAAGCTAACGTATATGTATGTGACATAGGCCGATGTTTAGGCATAGGCTTAGCTAAGCCTAAGCCTAAACAAACTGAAGTATACAATCAATCTCTTTTTCACGATAGTGTTTAAAGCGGTAAAACATCCTGTTTTTGAAATATATGTTGGACGCTGTATTCCCATGTAGTGTATGCAAATGTCTGAGCAACTTTTTAGTTTAATTATACTCATTTGTGAGAAACATGTGAGAATACAATACACTTGTCCAACATACGTTTTAAAAAGCTGCCGTTATACCTATACCGCTAGGCTAGGTCTCATAATCGTAAATTAGAATACGAAAATGGTGATCAAAAAAGTAATCAACGATGCGATCAAATGAGTGTTCTTAGGTGTTCTTGTTGAATTACAGAAAAATCCTTCGCAGCAAAAGAATCCAAGCGTTAGATCTTCGTCCTCATTTCTAGCGAGGAAACCACCGGTCTCCTCATCCTGAAAACTTGTTTTAAAGCGATTATGTAGGCACTCAAAATGAGCAAAAAAAAGCGAAACTAGCGTTTCCATACCAGACGTTAATTTAAATAGGCGACTGAATATGTAAATACGAAATTGGAATGCGCTGCATCTTGAATCTTGCTATTTGCCGATTTAAACTGAAATTTATTCAATCAGACCCAAATTTATGCAAGGGTTCCGAATTAGCGTTTACTATGGAAAAGGCGAGCTTTGTAATTGATTTTCTTTTAAGTGGGTAATTGTAGACAACTTTTGTTATTGTTTCCTTAATGGGCAACATGCATTCTATTAGTACAGCTTAACTTCAAAAAGGGCCTACATATTCCCTTTAAAGTGGAATGGCACGTGGTTTGAGACTTGAAAGGAAAACGGGATAAATGCCGAAACCGCATAAAACCGTAGATGGCCGGCCAAACGGTTCATCAAACATTTGGTGACTAGTTCGTGACCATTTGGTGACCATGTGAAGACCAAATGACGACGGTTGTCGAGGAAACTTTGTCGCGACAAGGTCACCAAATAGAGTTGTGGCTCAAGAAAAAAACCAGGGAACCGTCGCCAAATGGTGCCTCCGTTTCCCATACTGTAGTTAGTTAGTTAGTTTCCACCTTGCAATAAGCGCATCCGCAATCCCATTCCATTTTACGTTGTTGTCCTTGATAATATGCCGTATATTTAAAGCAATAGTCACATTCGCACTCTTGTCTGAAGAGGATCTGAAAGAAATGCGTACAGGATCTATTTTCTATGGGATTTTTTTTTTTTCATTTTAAGTTTGGTGCACGTGTATACATCCAAAGTCTTTTTTTTATCTTTGATTTACTACTAACATTATTGATTTATTTCATAGTTTCTTACGGTGTCGCGCTCTTTCCAAATAAATTTAACATTTATAAATAAGATCTCAATCGTCGCTAGTTCTTCTTGCAATTTCTCCGTTTGTTTAGTTCAGATGACCCTAGGGTCCCTATGGCAGTAACAATAAGAAAAGAGCTAGAGCAGGTACAGTTCTAGACCGCCAGTGGCCCGGTCCATGTTAGTGGTTATCTTTTAAATTTTAAAAGCCAAAGATTTATCTAAATACGTTAATATGCTAATGACTATTTAAGAATAACGCCTTACTGTTGACTCATTCCCACGGAAGCAGAGTTCTGCCAATGAGCTGCCGAAAACGCCGAGGAGAGTTAGAAAGAAGATGAGCTGCATTGATTCCTAAATAAATACGTTAGCCAATTTGTTTTCGTATCTTCCCTCTTTGTCATTTTTTTTTTAGTTAAATTCTGATTTTCTTCCAAACATAACGAGGGCTGCCACCATATTATATATCCATAAATTATAAATTCAAGCCGCACCATTGCATACAAAGTTTACAAAGTGAGCAGATGTGACATTTTCTACATATATAGAAGTAAGTAGACCTAGTTTGGCGCTAAGCCTAAGGCTAAACTAGCTCGATATCAACGATGACGAATTTCCGTGACGCATGTTAAAATGCAAGAAATTATGTATAGAAAAACCCTTCAGCACCTGTCGTGTGTGTTTCGAGTCGAGTATCGAGTAGTTGTCAAAACGCAATGATTATTTCATCATTTGAAAGTCATAATTAGCATTTGGGAGTATTAGCATAGAATAAGTTAGCTCTCCATAATTTGCGTTCCTAGCGCCTGTAATAATATTTTACTCAAGTAAAGAAACGTAAAACTGGGTGGGCGGTGCGATATCTATATTACAGCGTTACCATGTTATATTAATAGTCCATTATGTATGTAGCTACAAAACTAACTTTGTTATAGGCATCAGACCAAACTACAAAGAAACCCGGTGTTCCTGTACTGAAAGAATTTGCTTCTCTTTTACAATTATTAGTCTTTTGTGCCGGATTTGCACCAGAATTTAATAAGATAAGACGTCATGAGATAAGAATAATTGAAGAAAACGAAATCACTCTTCCTTATTTGATTTCACTGGACGAGACATGAAAACAGGTAAATTTATTGTTTTCTTATTATTTTTAATAGCTGTCTCCCTCTCTCTATCTCTCTCTCTCTTTCTCTCTCTGTATCTCACTTTCTCTGTTGTCTCTATTTGTTAGATGACTTAGCTACTAGTTCTAAGTTGTGAACATTGGTTAATTATTCTTAATTATATTAACAATGATAATTAACCAAATTAATTACCATTTATAGTCGCCATCTTCGCGCTTTCCCTCTTCGGAATAACGTTGGCCATCAAGGGTCTGGGAAACACCGATTTCACATGCGACCCCAAAGTTATGGCACCGTACGTTACCTTTTTGAGTTTGTTGAATTTTGAAGCTAAAATAATTTGCGAAGGTACTTTTGTTTATATTTCTTGCGGTTGCCCCTTTGTTGTTACATCGGACTTTATAGATTTTTCAACCTGTTATTATTTTAACGTCATACTTTCCTCGAAAAAATTAGTCTTGAGAGTTAGAGGGCACGGTTGGCTAGGCTATAGGAGTAGCTTCACATCGGTACATAATTAAAATATACATCTACCTTTGGTATGATCTAAGACCTATAACCTTAAATTACCTTGACGGTTCGTCCTCAGCGTTAAAGTAATTAAGATTAAGGTAATATAATAGATCATGGCAAAATAGGAGAT
This sequence comes from Pelodera strongyloides, assembly GCA_036852015.1. Classification (NCBI taxonomy): domain Eukaryota; kingdom Metazoa; phylum Nematoda; class Chromadorea; order Rhabditida; family Rhabditidae; genus Pelodera; species Pelodera strongyloides. The sequence continues at coordinate 26,377 of JAANDG010000982.1, read as the reverse complement.
TATTTCAGGAGTGCCACCGTTCCAACGAATGTCAACCAAGTCCGCTTTGCCGATATTAAAGTGGTCGGAGCACTGGGCGACTCACTTTCTGTAAGTTGCTTGGACTAAAGTGAATTCTTGCAAGTGATTTATCCCATCGCTCTTATGGGGTTGCAATTACGCTTAAAATTTACCGTATTCGCCTACTGCTGTCGCCTCCTGCTCAGGACCTCTGCGGAACATGTCATAAGCAAACCTTGAAATTGTACTTTGAACTCCCTTGAATAAAGGTGCACGCTCTTGAAGCGTAAAACAAATTTAAAATTTAAAATACACGATAATTTTTTTTTTCATTTTTATACTAAATGAGCAGTTTTTGTGCATACGTTATTTTGACAGAAACGCGGACTTTTTTTGGGATACTTGGAAACCCATAATGATACCGAAGAAAAGAAACACTGAATAGCTTTTGTTTATGGTAGTATGGAAAAATACAAAGAAATTCTGTAGCCTGAGCCTGAGTTATATTATAGTTATAAGGAAATTTAATCTGTTTACTACAATTCAGGCAGCAAACGGTGCTGGTGCTTCTTCCGGAGACCCTCTGGCTGTAATTCTTCAGTATAGAGGACTATGTTTCCATGCAGGAGGAGACATGAGTCTATCACAACATATAACCATTCCAAGTTAGTTATTTTTAATAAAAAAAATGTATTGATTACGTGTATCTTTTATTTTAATCGATAATTTTTTAGATTTATTGATTACTTGGATAAACTTTCAGAAACGATATAGGACCTCTAGGACACGATACTCAACCATATAATTAAGAGTAGTTACCTTTTTGTTTGTTTCAGACATTCTCCGGAAGTTCAACCCTAATTTGTTTGGATATTCAACTGGAATCGGTTCAGAGAACGTTTGGGAAGTAAGTGTCATTAGCCATTGGCAATAAAGTACATACATATACTTGTTCTAAAATATAATTTAGACAAGAAAAACGTCATCAAGGCACACACGCACATCATGTGAACATGCGTTTTACTGTAGATGAAACATCGAAAATGAATTGCGGAATCGATCATAGAAAAAAAATTAATGTTTCTAAAAGAATCTTAATTTCGGGTGGCGAAGCTTAACGGAGGTGTTCCCGGAGCAGAGTCGTCTGATCTGGTTGGACAGGCACACTCTCTCGTCACCAAGATCAAGTCGCATCCTCAGGTGAGTTTCTCGTTTGCTTCACTTTCCCGACATTATTCGTATAAATTTAGGCAGCAAATGAAAAGTTGGAATCTTGGAGTCATACCGGTTCATTGTGTCATACCGGTTCATTGTGTCATACCGGTTCATTGTGTCATACCGGTTCATTGTGTCATACCGGTTCATTGTGTCATACCGGTTCATTGTGTCATACCGGTTCATTGTGTCATACCGGTTCATTGTGTCATACCGGTTCATTGTGTCAAACCGATTCATTGTGTCAAACCGATTCATTGTGTCATACCAGTTCATGTTCGTCAAACCACGTTCATACCGCTTCATTGTTCGGTATTCGCATAAACTCGTTGAACCCTGACTTCTGGTTGTTCTTGGCGCGGCCTTTGCCGCAATATGCCTCAAGCCTCCATATTTCCTCTCAAGAAAACACTTTTTTTCCAACCTTCAATAATTCGCATAGTAAAAGAACATAATTGAAGTCAAGAATGCAAATAAGTCAATTACAGGTCGACAATACAAATGACTGGAAGCTGATCAATATTCTAATTGGTGCCAATGATATTTGTGCATACTGTGACAACCCGGTGCGTTTTCATTTGTCTATATATTGGTATTGATTGTAGTCTTAGGTTTCGGCTTAGGCTCAGGGGCTCTTATCGGCTAATTGTCATTTAGAAACGTATTCTGCTTTCTGCCTTGTCCTTTTTAGCGCAATTGCGCTAACATAGTTTGGTTTTCATCCAACCCCTCTTTTTTTTTCGCTTTTTTTTGTTTATATAGAACTCCACATTTGACAAGCCCTTTATCTTTATGAGTTGTATGCATACGTGATAAATAATGATTGATTTGCTATTTTTAGGGCAACCACACCTCAAATAACTTCAAGCAGAACATTATAAATGCCGTGCAGATTCTGAAGGACAACTTGCCCAGGTATCCCTTATTACCTGAAAAATTCTTTTACTTGGCGACAAATTCGGTACGTTGTTTGGTGAATACAACTTTGTAAAAGTTCTATTTTGTGCAAGATGTTGATTTACTGTATTGTAGAAAAAATGCGGAAGTTTTAAAACCATGCACTACATCACTCTGTAAAATTATTAATTAATAAAATGTATACTTCAGAACGATTGTGTCCGTGACTGGAATGTTTAACATGGGAATGTTGCGCCGAGTGGACAGTGGACAATACTTCTGCGACGCCCTTCATGTGTAAGGATGAGTTTAGAAACATTAAAGCGAAATCGGCCGGTTTTTGAAACTCATCGTGGACAACTACATTCTTATGTATTTATGCGAAGTGGGGTCTAATTGTGGTCTATTTTTTATGCTAAATTATGCTCATTTGCATATAACGCATAACAATGTTGGTGTACTCGATGCGTTTCAAAAACCGGCCGGTAGTTCGCTTTAAAGTGTCATCAAACCTCTTGGTTTTATTATTTTAATACCTAAATGGTCAGTTTATTTCCCGCATCAGATTAGTATAACATGTAAGTGTCTTGCCATTTGGTGCGTATTAGTCTTGTCAAGCCATAAGTCTCCGAAAATTCCGAGTTTGGAAAATTGACATGATGAAAGCATAATAATTCGTTTACAGGTTCGAGTGTCATTGCGAATCGGACAAAGGATTCACCGACCAAGAAATTGCCAATGCTTGCATTGGTTTCATGGTTAGTATTTACTTCATATTCTTTCAATTTTCGTTTCAAACAACCTTACATGTCCTATAGCGGCACTCGAACCGTATTTGAAGTACCGATCCATTACAACGAAGAACAATCCTTGAATACCCTTCATACGGCACACACATTTGTCCTAACATGAGAGATCAACCAAAACTATTGAATCATTATTACATTGACTACTGCGCAAACGCCAATTTCACTATTCTTCGCTTAGGCTTATGCTTAGGCTTATGGCGTTTTTTTTCCTCGAATTCAAAGGCGAACTTCAGAAAGCCGAGCAAGAGATCCAAGATTCGGGTGTTCTCGAGGCAGACGATTTCACTTTTGTCATTCAACCATTCTTCGAGGAAGTTACCAAACCACCAATGACGGTAGGCACACTGGCACACATCCTTATACCTATACCATTATACCTTTACCATAACATACATACCAAAATTCATAACATCCTTATGAATATACCATAACTTCTCACACTACATGCATTGTTCTTTTTGAGCCTTATGCATGCGCACTAACTGATAATGATATTCACTGCAAATGCAGTTATAGGAATGTAAAGCTGCCCACAAATGTTTAAATATCTACTTATTTAACTGGCTAATTAGCTACTATGCGGTTAATCTAATTGTCTAATTATCCAGCCAAATGGAGAGGTCGATTTGACGTTCTTCGCTCCTGATTGTTTCCACTTTTCGCGATTCGGACACGCAATTGTCGCCAAGAACTTGTGGAATACCATTGTACAGCCAGTTGGACAGAAGATGAGAATGGTTCGGCTCTTTTATTGATTTTAAATTACAATATTGTCTGCACGTTTTGTTAATTTCAATCGGTGTCTTTCTCGACGAAAGAAGCATACTGAATACTTATGGCGTACTGAAAACGTAGCCCGTTGCCTACTTTGCTAGCACGGACTAATTAGTTGAACGCTGTATCGTAAAACCCGTGAAAGAACAGCTTTCCTTGATTATTGCGCTAAACATAATAATAATTTATTGGTAATGAAACAACAACAACAACAACACAAAGAAGAACATGGACAATAAGTTACAGTGTACGAAAACCACATGGTTACCATATTTACTTGATCATTAGGTGCAGTGGGTTGAATAAATGCACAGACTATTTATAATGTAACGTGAATACATAAATCTCTTTCAGGCAAACCTCAGTGATACATCGAGCCACTTGAATTGCCCGTCCACGGTTAGTTTAAAAAAGTTATTTATTATCGTTTTACTGCAACACTAAGTTAAATTATAAATACTATCAAAGAAAGCGAAAAAAAAATAAAATAAAAATATTCCAGAGTTGCCCCTTCTTCCGCACAGTGAAGAACAGCAAATCATGCTCGCAATATTGGACACCTTCGATTCTCGAAAAACAATAATTAATAATTAATCAATAATAAATAATAATTAATCAATAAAAAATAATCATTTTAATAAAGCTGTCTTTATTCTTTATTCATTTAAGTATAACCTATTACTTTAAAAAAAATGCCTGCAACAAGAAGCCGGTGCGCATATTGTCATGCCCCAACAATCGCCAACACTTGTTTTGCGTATCTCTTACTAAACTGACTATAGTATCCCTTTAAAGCGATGACCACGTTTTACATACCACGCGTCATACCGCTTTAAAGAAACTTTTTTCTTATTTTTGTTTATCAGTTTTGTCGATCGAGCCTGAAGTCAATGCCTCGGGCCTCGGGGAGACTGGTTCCATGACCTTTGTTTTTTGTCATTCTCTCTCTATCTCCCTGTGCTCTCCATCTCTTCCTCTTTCACATATAACACTCTCTCTCTGTCTCCCTCTCTCCCTCCCTCTCTCTGTCTCCCTCTCTCCCTCCCTCTCTCATTTTCATATTATGCCTGTCAGTCTGTGCCCCCGAACACTCCCGTCAATGTAAATCATATGGCGTCAAGATCCGTCAACTGGTTTCCCGATAACAAATTTGCATATTGATATTGATTTTATTTTTATTTTTTCTACCACTCCTTAGAAGTAAGTTTACAAATAAAATAAAACCTAAGCCAATTATTTTAAAGATTTTTTTATTTGTTTCGCAGAATCGCCCTCAAGGTTTGGAGATTTTGTAGTTTTTTCGGTGATTTTTAAATTCGATGGGTGCATAACATAACATAATGTAACATTTATTACCCCATTAAAAAAATTTGTTGATGTATTTTTTATTGATGTATTTTTTCAATCAAGGCTTTTTTGTATTTTTTTTTAATCAAAACTTTTTTGTATTTTTTTTCAATCAAGACTGTTTTGTAGGCTTTGAACATTATTCTAATATTATGTTATTTGCGCAAAAGTCGGTTGTTATTTGCGCAAAAGTTGTACATTTTATTACCTCAACAACGGTTGTCAGGCGCCGCTTGCGGGGCTATTTCCATACAATAAAAAGTGGATGTTTGGGGCATTCCTGAAAGTTTATGTATAGATATAGACATCGTATACGTGCGTGGTGTCAACGTCATCCGATAGAACTTAAATTTTCTTAAATAAAAAAATTCTTTTACGCCTCAAGAGCATGCACCTTTATTCAAGGGAGTACACGGTTTGCCTGTGACATGCTCTCCACTCTTTCTATACTATCATTTGTGATTTTTACTTCAGTCTCTTTATAATTTTACATTTATTTCTAGTCATAAATATAATATATTATTTAAGAGTAAGAGTTCGCCTATGACATTTTTTTAGCATGAATGTCAAAGTTGAAAAAATGTTAGATGCACTATGCCTCATAAGGCCATGTTGAACATGACCTTTTTTATTATATGTATTGTCTTTCTATGTATGAAAACATTCAATGCAGTTCTTTTTTCTATGATTCATGACAAACTTTATTTCCCCGTTCGCCATTCTTCTAAAAAAAATGTTGTGTCGTTTTAATTTGTCTTACAATTAACTTACAAAAAAAATGCAAAATATGATGGTACACTATAAAAATTAGCGTGTAACTGACATGCTACAGACGTACATAAATTTAGAAACACATTCATCGCAAAAACAGACACGAATTTACTTCGTCAGTTTTCTTTTCGAACTTCTTTTACGATCTTGATTTGGTTGACTTATTGTATAAGAAATAAGAAGCCACACAATTTTCCTTCTCATGGATAGGGATTCCAAGATGCACTATAGAAACTCATCAATCTTTTACCAGAAGCCAAAATTAATTTTAATCTAACAAACGAGAAAGAAAATTAATTACTGTGGCTTCCTCCATATAAGAAAATTGGTTTTCTTTCTAATTCAGATAAATTTTGTATAATTTTGTCCACATAGGCAAAATTTATATATTTAATGGCTTTATTTTATCGTACAAATCACTTTATATTCTGCGAAGTTGTGGTTTTAAATATTTATTACTTATTGTTAGGAATTTCATACGCCTCCGAATTAAAAAAAATGAACTCGCTTATGAAAACCTAATCATGAAAAATTATATTTATTTAACCGGCTGCAGCTATGGGCTATGCAAACAAACAGCTTAATATTGAAAAAAAGGGTTTATCTGCAAAAACATAGCGGATGTCAACAGGAAGTTACGTAACTTTATGAGTTACGTAAATATTAAATCCTGATAACAAATTCGTTTGTTCTTTCGCTCGTAAGCCGGGTAAACACATTGTAAATGATATATTTGCATATATTATCATGCACACACAAAGTACAGTCATTGTGTTATAGCTCAGATTAGCATATAAAAGCAAGTTCGCCGCACCCTTTTGCATTTTTACTAAAAAAGGACATTACCAAAATTAAATAACTTTTATTCCTTTTTTACATTGTTTATTGATCTATCACTTAAATCCAATTATTTATTATTTAAAATTAAAAATTAAATTTAAATATTTTTTTCCAAAACATCCAAATGAAATATAGTATGCTACAACTATCAATAATTGAAAAAAACTATTAATTATACTATCAGTGATAACTTAAGAAAGATTATTATTAATTTAAACATTGTTTGGCCCACAAAGTTCAGCAAAACACCAAACAAATGTCAATATTTGAAGCTTTAAATTGCAGTGAAATTATCATTCTTTTTATGAGTCATTTATATGATTCCAAATTCCTCAAATGGGTTTGGTGATTCTGTTTTTTTTTTTATCAATTTTTGATTTTAATTTCTGCTTCTAAACTGATAAAAAATGTATTAGATCGCAATTTAATTTATTTTGTTTAACATTGCATGCCAGCCAGAAGAATTCTAATTAAAAAAGAACAGTATATAATTTTTATACAAAATCTATAATACAAGTGTAGTTTGTGTTTTCTTGTTTTTCTTTCTCTTTATTGTGGGACTTCTTCTGCTAATCTCCTTTTATATTTACATAGAATATAAAATAAGTATTCACCATATCCTTTACAAATTCTATTACATTTCATTTGTACATTATAAATTTACTACATTATTATATTGTGCATTGCTTTGTGCAACATGTAAATCTTAGATCTTAGCTTATCAATCTGTAGCTTCGCTTTGCATAAATAATTATTGTAGTTTGTAGCAGTGTACTGAGATTGTAGTTTGTAGCTGGAAATTTATATTCACTGGTCTGTTTGATCCATTCTACGTCTGCCATTTTTCCAATGTAAAAAGTCGTTTGTCGGTCACGAGTCCATTTTCCAATCCAATGGAGACATGTTTGTTCTTTGGACAAATTATTTCATTCCCACGATACTTTACGCACTTTACATCGATTTCTGGTTTTTCTTTAATTTCATTCTTTTTGATGACCAGCTGGTTATTTTATTTCCCGTACTTATAACAATACGTTTCACTATTAGAATATAAGAAGCACATATTGGCTCAGTTGTTAAGATGATCCATCAACTTCCTATCCTACCGTGGCAAAATTATATCATCGTCGTGCGAAAAAAATCCTTCAAGATGAGAGTAAAGTAGTTTGTGCGCGGCGCAATTTGGCTATAGCCTGGCGAACGGTCTGCGAAAGAAATATGAGCGGCGAGTGTTTGGCACTTTTCCTCTACCTATCATCAAGGTTTCAAGCCTTTAGCGAACCCCATATTTATATTGAGCAAAGACACTGTTCTATTTTTTTAACTGACATTTTTAGTATGATTTTTTGCAATTTTGACGTAAATAAAGGCCAAAATACGTGTCAACTTTCGTAATCGTGCGCTGACTCTGTTTATTTAAATACACAAAAAAGTGCGTATTATACTCTGAGTGAGTCACAATAAGCCAGAAAGGGCGAGCCAGAGTTTATTTCTGGTTATTTTCAGCATTTATGATTCCTGCTTGTGACTTATGTATACTTATGAGTTAGTGTTCTAATCATACACCTTTTTTTTGTTCACTTGAATCCGTATTTATCATTTTCGACGTCTTAAATTTGCTTCTATTATTAGCTATTGTCAGTGCATACAAAAAAAATTCAGTGCACACATCAATACACAAGTCTTATTAGTCTGAAACCGTCGCGAAGTGGTCGTGAGGTGATCAGGAACCGGTCACGAAATGGTCGTTAAAACGTCACGAAATATGGGCGCGGCCGTTTCCTGTGCTCCGGAATAAATTAACCCTCACAATCAGTTCTCCACTTATTTAGTGAACTTAAACTTGACGACCTTTTAACCGAGTCTCTGCAAAAAAATGTATATTTGCTCACTTGTCATTTCAGTATTTGTCAAGTCACAAACTACCATTTAGTGTTGACACTACCCTCACCTCGGCTTGTTTGTCACTTTGACACGCCCTCATACAAAAGAGACTAACTGCAGATCAGCAGCAAATTCTTATTAGTTTATTCTTTATTCGTTAGCCAATATGCTTATTTATGTGTGTTGTTTTGCAAAGCATATCACCACGGTTTATTTGAATAAGTCAGAATTCAAGTGAGTAGCCAACCATTCTGTCGCCCTGATTTTCTCTTTTATTTCTTTCTTTTAATCGCAATGGGCTTTGATATTTGCCGTAATGCTTAACAGACACGGAAAGTGCAGGCGAGACGTTGATACACTATCTGTAGCAAGTTGGTGACGGACCAAAGACGCAGAGAGCTTGAGAAATAGTCTACGGCATAGAGAAGCTGAAATTTTGTTAGATAAAAAGCAGTTAGATAAATTGGGAGAGAAGCAGGGAACACAGGGACAGGCGACAAAGTATCAGATATCCATGAAATAACGAGGACCGAGTATGTTAGAACAAATAGAGCAGGGGCCGCGTACGTGCAAAGACTAACTGGGACATAGCGGGTTGGCCCACAAGTTATTTTAGAGTAAGGTCGCTTATTTTTTAGAGTAAATATTATAACTAATATTATATATACCGTATTGTATATTACCGATTTGGTATTAATCTTTTTTTGTCACTTTACATGTAATCATATAGGTGTTAGCAACATTCAATCAATACATGTAAACTGTAAATTATAAGGTGAGAGTGCAAGTTATAGTAGTTATAAAACTCGTAAAACATACACTTAGAAGCAAAGATCCCGAAATTTGTTTAGGCTTATGCCTCTTGTTTACCAACGTAACATATATCCACTCAATTTCTCTTATTTACCAGGTTAGGAAATCGTTTTAGCTGTAAAATAAGCACAAAAACTTTCACATATGTAAATACAAATCTTACGGTTGCCAGGCACAATGTCATAAAACCATGCAAAAAGTTCCTCACAAACGTATGACTTTTCTTTGGTTTTGTTGAAATATTAAGTTCACAGCAAAGTTCTCGTACAATTCAAAAGCGTAGTAAAGAACGTTCAGTAGCTATAGAGATTACAAACTATCACGCTTTAGCTGTAGAATGTTATGGATATTCGAATTAAAGGATCGCAGTCACTCCAAAATCATCATTTTGCTTCGAGTTTACTTCTATTTAGTAAAGAATAAAGAAAAATACTTTACCAAAACCGAATAATTTGAATTTCAACTCAGGGGGTGAACAAGTAGAAAAGTAGTTCTACTTAACTACCGCGGGATTATGAAACGTGTAGTGATATGCCTGCGGACCCTTGCAGTATATGTAAAGATATAATATGCAGATATTTGCCGAAATAATTTGCATACTCCTGATCGGGAAGCAGCTGTGTGAACACGTTTCTTGATCCTGCGGTAGTTAAGTAGAACTACGTTTCTACTTGTTCACTCCCTGAGTTGGAATTCAAATTATTCGGTTTTGGTAAAGTATTTGTCTCTATTCTTTACTAAATACAAGTAAACTCGAAGAAAAACGTTGATTTTGTAGTGACTGCGCTCCTTTAAAGCGAAATACCGGCCGGTTTTGAAACACATCAAGTACACCAGCATTCTTATGCGGCTTATGCAAATGCCCCTAAATTAGAATAAAAAATCGAGCTAAATTTGAAAAAATTAGCATTAATACATAATAATTCAGATACAAAAACCGGCCGGTATTTCGCTTTAACCATGTTTTTCGCTAATCTGTTCATTCTTTAGTTCTTTCTTTCACCAGTATATAGTTCGTTTATTTTAAAGGGAGAGGCCCACGGGAAAAATCTTTCCTCTCTTTATTTGTACAGAATGTCCGGAATTTCAGAAATGTTACTGTGAAAACCGCATTTCTTTGCACCTAGGACTCACATAGTTATTCCCCTGCAAACAGTTCGGCCAGGTACCGTAGTCAGAAAGGTTAAAATACGTTTTTACGGCTTATATGCATCCATTAACATTCTTTCCCTGCATAATAATTGTTAAACTAATGAAGAACATTGCTACCATTATGTAAAAGCGTTTCCAATATTGTAATGCCCTAAAAGCGCAAAAAATGATTCTGACTACGGTACCTGGCCGTACTGTTTGCCGGGGAATAACTCTGTAAGTTCTAGGTGCAAAGAAATGCGGTTTTTATAGCAACATTTCTGAAATTCCGGACATTTTATGCAAGTAAATTGAGGAAAACTCTTTTCTCGTGGGCCTCTCCCTTTAAAGAGGTATGATACGTGATGGTATGTTATTGGGTAGTAACATTTAACAAAATTTACATGGTATGTAAATTGCATTTAGTTTAACGTTCATAACAAACTTGTAGCAGCAATTTTACTGCAGTTACTCTGATTAGTTGCATATTAACTGCTGTTGGCAATAACATTTCCCGTGTTTTGTTTGTTTATTCGTCATATATATCGTGTTACGCTGCTCCGACAAAAATAAAATAGTTTGAATCATTATTTTCAGTGATGGCCGTTGCAACGAGTAGTGACTTCCGAAGTATTCTAAAAGTTGTGGAAAACCTTCTCGAACCACGAGGACCCAATTGTTCAGCAGTCGATCAGACGCCGTCGTCCGCGGAATTCCTATCGAGTTGGTTTTTTAAAGTGACATGACACTTGGTTCATGAAACGTGGGTGTGGACTATTTTCCATGTATTTTATGCAAATTTCTTGGCTGTTGTGGCACTTCAAAGCGGCATAACACGTGATGCATGAAGCGTTCCACTGTTTTTTATTTAAATTAGTTTCCGTAAACATGCCTGGCACGTGCTTTACAAGTAAAGCTTAACTGGTTATACCTTAAATCTTACAGTAATCAATACAGTAAGTTCCATACACTTCGTTTAATTGCCTCCCTTTCAGATCTAGAACAATATCAATTTGTGCTCCTATTGATTGGTACTGTATTCACGGGTATTGTGTTCCTAATGGCTTTCGCACATTGGACATTCATATGGAAATATGTATCAAATGAGAAAAGACAGAACAAATTATACTGGCTCATTACACTCTTCCCGGTAAGTGGCGTTATGACTCTAAGAGAACTTAGAGAGTAAGCCGTGGGAGCAGCAGACAGTCGGCACAAAGTTTTGAGCGCCGCACACAAACCATTTCCTCGCGGCCTTACGAATGAAACTTCGCATTATCCCCGCGTACATACAGAAGACTCGCTACAGGGTCGCGGCGCCCCCACTAGGGTGCGCCACAGGTGGTCCACCGATGTTTGTAGTGCGTCATCCAGCAGGCTGCGGGGGGTGTTCCACGTGTTTGTGGCGGACTCTCGGCTATGACGCGGTGTTTCACGTTGATGAATTTTGTCTAAAAGGTGTGGATAGTAAATGTAAATGTATTTTTACCTGTGAAATTCAATATCCCTCTTATATCCACATGTTCACTTTCATTTAGGTATCATGTTCATGCTGCTTAATTGGAATGTTAGCTCCCCGAACGTCACTCGTCCTCACTTCTCTCGGAATGCTCTACTATCTCGTCTGTCTATTCGTCATCGTCTCTCTATGCAGACATCTTTTTGGCGGCAGATTGGAGATTTCGAATAGTTTAAGGTATGGATTCATTTTATTCTGTATGTGTATGCTCATTTTTTTACTTACATGCTATGCTCGCTGTACGCAGCCCAGTGCACGGAAACGTAAACTACTGTTCTGATTTGTGGAGCGTAACGTACAACATACAAACAAGCAAACAGACAAAGATCCTTACTTTACTTCTGCTTTATACAGTACTTTTTTCAGTTTTGACAATCGTCCAATCGACTTCCGAAGTCCACCATTCTGTTGTTTTATTCCACGCCTACCTACCGTACCCAGTACAGAGTATGTTAATTTTATTTTAATAAATTAAATACACCCCAGCTTAGGGTACGACGAATGGAGCCCTCCCTAGGTAAACAAGCGCTCTGGATCTCTTCCGCTCTCGCACTCTCTGCGCACTTTTAGCTCCCTGGGGGAGGCCAGGGAGTGCTCTGTGCGTGTTGGTGAATACGGCCTCAGATTGCCCCACTTCAGTTACAATTCAGTACAGAGTTCAAAGTTTATGTCACTTCGCTGAGTGGTAAATAACGAGCTCTAGACGACAATTTTGCAAGTAATTATGTTTTCTAGTCAGTGGCGCAATATTATGTTGGCGAATACGGCCTCTGTTGATAAAAAGTTAAAAGGTTAAGGTTAGACCCGTCTTCGCTAGATAAGTGCGGGTCCCGTGCCTCGAATACACGGTTCGGCCTGCTCTGGGTTTTTGGGGCTTTCTTATGAAAATATTATTTATTATGAACTTCCAGACGTAATCTCCGACGTCTGGAATGGTTGGTCCTCCAGGCGCCCATAGTCCGCACTGTCGTCATTGTAACAAACATTATAGCAATTGCGGAATTCAGAGAACGATCACAGCCGTAGGTTCTATGCTTTATTACCTTTTCTTTGTTTTGTATTTTAGTGCTTTAGAATTTCAAATAGTCAATGTTTAGTATGAACCAATTCTCAACTTCTGCCCAAAAAAGCAATAATTATTCAAGTATTATTATGAATAAAATTTACGTAATCTACTTTCATTTTCTTCATTTTGCGTTTTTCAAAGTTGTACTCTAGCTTCTTGCTCTTCAAACAATGGCACCGTGTAGTAGAACTCTGAAAATCTCAATTTCCATAAGCTACGTTTCAAAAGGTGCTCATTACATGCTAAAAGTTTGCGCAACGATATGACCGCTGGATATCGACACTACGAACCTTACACTATACATGCATACATCTGAATTAAGTATACGAATGAATTATTCTCCACTTTTCAGATGGTTGAAATATTCGGAAATGGGCACAGTAATATCCCTACTGCTCGCAATTTTCGGAGTTCACACTATGGCGAGAGCGACTGCGGTAAATTCTCATTATCTTACAATTATTGAGGAAAACTGTCCATTTTGTCGTTTTACTAGGGAGTATCATTTTTAGAAACCGTTTTATAATTGAACATAATTTAGTGGTGAGTGCGTGAGAACGCCTGGCAAACGTTACTGCAGATGTAGCCCATTCATGGCATCTATTAGCCTTCATATTTTGTGTCCAATCTATTTTATAGTCTGTAGCTTGTAGCACAGAATAATTACTATCTAATCTAGAATACAAACTACAGAGTATACCCTACAAATCCCTCTTTCAGCACAAGCTCACCGACTTCTGTTTCATGACAATCTTCCGTATAGTCGACGTGTCTCTTCTCTTCTTTTCCGCACAACAACCAATGATTTTCGAGAATATTCTTCTGAGATTTGAGGTGATCAACTGCGGACCAGTGCTATCGGCAGTCGACAGTGCAAGATGTATGTTTTCATTATTTTATTTTTTCGCGCACCTATGGCGCACTTACTGCCATCTAGCTGCGTTCGCTCCGCAAGCGCCATAAGTGTGATATGTCTCATGCACCTTTTCTCACCTTATGTGAAGAGGCGCGTGTTTAACCTTGTTCTACGATGGAGACTTGTGATATAGCCGTGAGTGCAATGTAAAGTAATACTAATGGTTTACTGATTAAGTTAATATCACATAAACAAAAGGCCTCCTTCATTGTAAGTCGACTGTGCTTATAAAAACAGAGCATACTATGTTCCTCATTCGTAGTTTAGCGGTAATCGTAATCCCACGTTTTCTCCCAAACAAGCGGGAAACGCGGGATTCCCACCTTATTGTGAGCGCTAAATAGGGGCCTTGCCGCTAACACTAAGCCTTGCCTAGTGTTTAATTGCGGGACATGATTGGCTAATATGTCAGGAGACATGCGACTTTTCATGAAACGTGGGATTGGGTGTTTAGCTGCCAGGAAACGTGGGATTTATTTTTGTTTCGCGGGAAACCTGCAGTAGAAGAACAGAGTACTGACTAGAAGGAGTACGGTACCGTTTTTCGTAACAATAAGCAAAGTTTTCCTTTCAGTCGTGTGCAATTTTGTGATCCTGTGCGAGATGTTCGCCCTGTCTTTGCTGGCCACATTCCTGTTGAATCCACAGAGAAACGCCATGTTTGACGTGTACGCGCAGAGGAAAAGAACAGTTTTGGAGGGATCGCATACATCGGACCACTGTATTTTGACCCAAGAGGATTAGGAGAATTAGGTACTAGGGAGCTTTTTGTTCCCCAAGTTTCGGCCCACTTCATTCGGTGGTTCGCGGACATCTGGCGCTGAACTGGCGAACTTGTCGAGCAGACACGCCTGACGTTTTGGACTTTTCATGAAACTCTATTTTCGTTCTATTTCAGGATTTTTTTTTAAATATGTTTACTGGCCGTTCTTAGCATTGTTTATGTAAAAAAAAAGTTGTTTAACCATAAATAGTCACTTGGACGGGTAACTATATCCACTTATTAGTACTAATTAATTGTTTAAAATTTGTATATATGTAACAATTAAAAGAACGCTCTTATTTGCTAATTCGGGTTTAGTGTTTTTAGTGTTTTCAATATAAAATGTGGCATGCATAATTATGCGTTTACATTGTCTATTCGTTTTAAAGGGATCGGTTCACCTTAAATTGTGTCTGATTTTTTTGTTTCTTTATTTTCTACCAGACGGCTATCGCCGCCTGAGGCGGCATTTATGTTTAAAATATGCTACGTAAACGATACTTCGAAGTGCGCATATTTATATGAAACGTCTGAAGCGTATATTCCAGCGTTTCTGTTAAAACATCATATTGTGCATGTTTTGTAAATATGCGAACAGTTGCCTACTTATACCAAATGCCTGAAACGTAGAAAAAGTTCGTTGTGGACGTAATCACAAATAAATTCACCCGGCCACAAACACTTCTCCTTTATATAATAAGAGAAGGGATAATAAAAATTTGGAATACAAAAATACTCACGGTGATATTAGGTGATAAAGTGGTGGATTGATCGGTCCAAAATGGCAAGGGGTAATTGTCCCTATACAAAAAAAACAGGCACAATTTAAGGTGAACCGATCCCTTTTAAGCGAAATACCGGCATATACTGCATAAGAAAGCAGGTGTACGCAATGCGTTTCAAAAAGCGGCCGCTATTTCGCTTTTAGTTTACCGGTTAACTAAATGAAAAATGTACTGGAATACGTTTCACGCAGTGGAGATAAGCAATAGAAAATGACATAGTTGTTTAGTTGTTCTTAATTAGATGAAAAAAAACTCATTATGAAGATAACCCATCACCTCTGTGGGATCTATTTAGGAGTACCTTTGTTTCTAGTAATTTCAGTTCGATATATTCAAGATTAAACCCTAAAAATTAGGAGTAAATGTTTAGGTGGTCTTTTTAATTTGGATCTCAACTGCAGTGTTGATTTACGTTTTAATATTCACTTATTTACTAGTACATTAATACTTGTTCTTGTTGAGACTTTTTGTCCTTATCATTTACAAAGTAATTTGCCATACAATAACGTTATTAACACCGATATAAAGCAGATGCAATTATGTTTATTACGTAACAAAACCATACTCATACAATACCGCTGTCAGAAAATGAAAACCTCACAATGATAGGGAAAATAAAATAAAACGTGGGTAATGTGTCCCCGAATTTATTTTTGCAGTGGAAAAAGACTACGTAAAGTTATCAACAATTTCTCGATCAATTGGAACCCCATTTTCAAAGTTGGCTATGGGAATACGTTTCATGCTGTGGAGATAGGCAGTACAAATTGACAGAGTTGTTAATATGTTTTTTACTTACGTTGTAATCTTATTATATAAAGTTGGGAGCTTTGCTCATTTGTTT
This sequence comes from Pelodera strongyloides, assembly GCA_036852015.1. NCBI lineage: Eukaryota > Metazoa > Nematoda > Chromadorea > Rhabditida > Rhabditidae > Pelodera > Pelodera strongyloides. Next base: position 10,003 of record JAANDG010000982.1, on the reverse strand, counting down.
GTGTGTTTCACTGTATGTTTGAATGATGTACGTTACGCTCATGAAATAAGTCTGGTTCAGTAGTTCACGTTCCCGTGCACTGAGGTGAGCATATCACACCCCGAGCGCCCCTCACTAAAGCTGAAAAAGGTACTAGCGGGGTAGCCGTCTGGTTATCAAATGAAGAGTCACATAGCTTATTTAGAAGCTCCGGCTTTCCGATCGATAATACTTTGCATTGGGATTTCTGTTAAAATTATAACTATCTCCTTGATTGGTCATGTTATTGAGTGGAGTCGAAACAGTTGAGGAAGAACGGTCGTCTCGATCGTAGTCGGGAGAGTTGAAGTATCTAAATACATAATTACAGAAAAGCTTCTTTTATAGAATCAAAAACCGTAACCTGTTATAAGCTTACGCAGACTTCCTCATAGGAAACGGCCGAACCCATCTGGCGACGGTTCCCGGTTTTTCGTGGACCAATCCATTTGGTGACCACTTGGCGACCTTGACATGGCCAAGTTTTCTCATGCTACCTATTTTTTTGGGAGGAGGAGTCATGGCCATGATCATGAGAAGTCGATGAATGCAAACTCGGTTCTGCTCGTGTCATAGTATGGTTGATGAAGTGTCACACGATGTCAAATATGAACTTATTTGTGTTGCAAGGACGATAGTTAACTGCAAAAGAAGTGTACGAGAATAACTTAAAGGAAAAAAAGCTAAGTGAAAAAGACAAACTTTTCACGAAGTTTTCTGAAGAACGTTTCCGGGTCTTCGTCCGCTTTTCTTATATTAAATGTAGTGCTGGGTTTCAACGTGGCCGAGCGGCTGGAATATCGAATGATGACTAAAGTCATAGGACTTTCTTGCATGCAAATGTGTAGTCCAAACAGCGACTGATATTCGGGATGACACAATCCTTCCGCAACATTAACATGACACCACAACTGACACGCTCCTGTGACACAACCTCACTGACAGTCTCCTGACACGTCATCATCAATCGTTTTCATGTCAACGTCCTTCCACGCAAATCATTATATAAGCATTGTTACAAACACAGGAACCCATTGACACCCTCCTCTGTGAGCACACCACTGACACGGTGAAACCTACTACCACACTGACACACCTGTGACACGACCCCACTGACACATCATGATAATATTTTTTTCATAGGTGGATTTTTTTCACAACCTTCTGTGCTTCCTTCTTGTCACATTGTTGGTGCATATCAGCTCCGGAGTGTCCTACAATACTTCTTACTGTGGATAAGATACCAATCAATCAACATAAATAGAGTACTATAAAAGTTAAATTAAAAATAGATAAAGACAAATACAGTAATACATATAACCTTACCTCCACCGCTTGCTCCCTTCTATCGTCAGCGATGGTTACTTTCATACCTTCGACTCCTGCAAACAATCTTTCCGTTTTTCTTTTCTTTCAACAAATTTCTTTTTATCGTTACGCTTTGGCTTATCTCTCTATATATCTATCCCTCTATCTTTCGCCCTCTCTCTCTCTCTTTCTCCCTCTCTCTATCTTTTTCTCTCTCTCTCTCTATATTTCTCTGTATCAATCACGGAATATCTTTTTCGTACTGATGCTCACATGTTTAATGTTTGAATAAGTATTGTAATGATTTAAATTATGCCTTTCTTCCTCTCGGCCTTCGGTTTGTCGTTTATTGCAGCGTCTGCAGCAAATAATTTCGCAAAATCGTGTATCGGTATTGTTCTGGAATTCCGTGTCACAACTAATATATTTATCGAGAACCATAACTTTAGACATTCCAAGTTGTCTTGTTAGACTCAGACAACTTGGAATGTACAGCTGGGTAAATGAAATTACCATACTAGTATACTGGATATCAGATAGCTCTTGGTCGACCGCCGTTTTATTCGGCAATATACCTAGCTGAATATTGTCTTTCAATCAATGTGTTTCATTGAGTATTTAAAGCGAAATACCGGCCGGATCTTGAAACGCATCGAGTACACCAGCATTCGTATGCAGCTTATGCAAATGAACATAAATTAGAATAAAAAAATCGAGCTAAATTAGAGTAAATTAGCATAGATACGTAAGTATTCAGTTGTCGACGATGCGTTTCAAAACCAATAAATCAAAGAAACAATAAATGGATAATAATATGAGAACTATATTAGAAAAAATAAATAAAAATTATGATAATAAATATATAAATAAACTGAAGCAATAAAATTCAATATCAAGCTCGAGCTTGACAACCCGTTTCGGCCCCTAAGCCACAGACGGGATTTACAATTGCGGAGGGGCCATCATCAGTGTGATGCCGCAATTGAAATTCTTAACTAAATTAATATAAAGTAGAAATTGTACACTAATTTTGAGAGTATTAACTAATAAATAATATAGTGAAATTATACTAGAGTGCTATTTTAGAATTTAGAATAATGGTAAATAAGAATAAAATTAGAATACTTAGAAGAAATGGTATGAATGGCATTGTAATTGTAAGTCTTGGTAAGGATGTATTTGGTAGTGCTAGTATTATAGAGTGCGAGACAGAAGAGAGCGATAGACATGCAGTGACATCTGTAGGTACAAGGCATGGCCCTCCCGTACTATGTGCGTAGAGTATATTGATCCTAGCTAACCTATCTGTGAAGTAAAGAACATAGCGACATTGATAGCAATCTCAAATTGAATGCAACCATTTTAGCATATGCTTTAAGGTAAGGTCATATTTATGAGTAATGATGGGATATTTGTGCAGTACTTTGCTAATGGTACTCAAAATAATAGGTTTAGGGTATTTGTTAGAGATAAGTTTATAAACGAATTGCGTAACCTTGGATTTGAAGAAATCTATAGTAGATGTGCATCGATTAATTCGGATTATCTCGCCAATAATACAACTAATTTTGATTTTGATACTAATATTACTGTCAAACATAGGAAACCGAATAACATCGAAGGTGTAATCGTCTGTCTTATTATACATATTAACGGTCCATATATCGTTAGTTCTTTTTAAGTATAAATCGAGGAAAGCTGCTTCTTTTGTGGAGGTATTGGCGGGTTCTAGAGTTAAGGAGTTGGGATATATATTACACACCGCGGAAAGAATATTATGATCATTATAGAAAATGGCAATATCGTCCATGTACCTTTTAATATCGGTTTTAAAGGAGATTTGAACATTAGCGGGTATTTTAAGATACTTGAACTCAATCATTGAGAGAGTCAAATCTGCTAGTAAAGGAGAAGCATTCCCTCCTTGTGGTACACCTTTAATTTGATGAAATACCTTATTACGAAAAATCAGAAAGCTGTTTTTAACAATATAGCTAATAACGTTAATGAGTTCACTTTTCGAGTAGCAATTTTTACCGTAAGTGTCAGAATAAAAGCACTTATTGTACCCAATATTAAGATAATCTTTATTAGCATTTTTAAAACAAATATCAATAAGATGGAAGATGTTATCGAGAACACAGTTATGTGGTAAATTAGTGAATAAACTAGTAAAATCCATAATCTTTACGTTTTGATATTTGTTGAGACTCGCGGTGCAGGTCACAGAAAGAGAATTATCGATCGAAAAATAACGCAACTTATTTTCATTCCAGTTTCCTGCAGCCTTACAATAGTTTCGAAAATGCGTTTTGAAATGTTTTAAAGCTTTTTGAAGCATTACGGAAAGAGTTTTAAGTGAGCTGTTTTTGGCTGCTGTTATGAATCGCATTTTTACTGTGGGTTTATGTAATTTGGGTATGCCATATATAATTGGAAGATTCGAATCAATATCAGAGCATTCAATACCTAAGATCTTACAATATTGGATATGGCGTGATACAATAGCTTCAGGGGGTTCAATACTGTAAGGTTGATATGTGTCATTACCGCGAATTTCTGCAACACGTGCGTTATCCTTAGGAACTTGTGTGATACCTAATTCTTTAAAGATATGAAATGAATACAGGATTGGACATGAAAAACAGAAATTTGCAGAGGCCTTATCTACGCATGTTAATATAAAGTCTTGTTTAAGCTTACGGAGCTCATGTGCTATTTGACAATTATTTGCACTATTAAATTTAAGTTTGTAGTTTGTAGCTTGGTTATATAGGAAAGAGTAATCTGGTGCGATTATGTTTGCTTTTTGTAAATGTCTGGAAAGACTTGTAGTCAAGTTATCCATAGAAACTTTTAGTAGACTTTGAATTTTTTCCTTTCTGAAAGGTTCCCTAAATTTTGTACCTTTGCCTAAAAGCTCAGAAGCTTTAGGATAAAATTCTTTGAATATTTCACTAATACCGGTGATTATATGTTGAGAACCATCATGAGTAATTATTTCTTTTGCGGAACAATACTGCAGGTATTTAAGACAATTGCACTGATAATTCTTCGATATACTGCCTGTGGAGACAAATGCCTTATAGTTGAAAAGAGAGGGACCAAGGGGTTGTATTATATTGATATCTGAACGCAATCTTAGGTAGAAGAGAAAGAGGGATATTATTGATTTGAAAAAGACGTTTAATTGCTGTTTTTATTTTATATTGTAAGTTGCATTTTTCATTTATGAATTCAATATATGGAATAGTAACGGTAAAATCTGGTTTTTTAGGGGGTTGACTGTATCGGGTATGATCTTGGGACATGCTGATCTTACCACAAAGTGCTTCAATATTTAGTTTACTTTGTTTACTACATTCAGCTGAAAAATATTTATTGATAAGATATTTTTTAATCTTTAGCGGTAGAGTGTTATTTAGTTTAGTAATTTCCTTATAGTCTATAGGCTTGGACAAGTCAGGAATTGTAAATTGAGTAGAATTTTTAATACGTTTATTTCTTTTACCTCGGTTTTTTGGGGGTCTAATTACCTTGAGAGAAAAATAGGGCATGTTTTTGTTACCAAGGCTGATTCTGTCATTATCACTGATCAGTCCATAACCCTTAATTTGATCATTGAGTCCATAAGGATGAGCCGTATTCAAAAGTTTAATCCAAAATAATTCTTTATTTCTACGAATACTTGTATCCTGGTTTTCAGAAAGGCTGTCCAGAATGTGAATTGAGAATGTTTTATCTTGACATCCCGATTGACAGTCAGCAAAGTGCTTATACAAAATTGCTGTTTTAGACTCTTTCTTTATATTATATCGGTGTTGACTAAATCGGGCCTTAAGAGTACGCTTAGATTCACCAACATATTGAATACCGCATTTACCACAAGAAATACAGTATATAATTCCCTTGCTTTCGCAATTGGAATTCTTAGTACAGTAAGTGTAACTAGAATATTTAGTGGAACTGCTATAAACAATACCTTCAAATGAAATAATGGGACATATTCTACAACGAATGTTGTTACATTTAGTTCCATCTTCTTTAGTACCTTCCAAAGAGGTAATTATAAGATTACGACCAAGCTTTTGGGAAGTAAAGTTGTTGAGACAATAGTATTCTGATTTGTTAGCAGGGCATAACATTCCTCCGTTCGGCCGCCCTCGACCTTAGGAGTAAGCTAGTCGGGAGGACACTTCGACTCCTCTCGGAACCTCACATGGCGAAGTAGAGATTAAAAAACCTCTGCCACGTTGGTACGAGGGTCCTCGGGAACCGTACCTTCATGCCACTCCCATATTTACTAGCATTACTATGAAGGGGGTTCCTACAAGGAATGTGGTAGTAATGTTTATTTTTAGAAAAATAAGGTAAAACTGATAGTCCACTAGCCCTCATAGTACCGGGTGAAGCAAGACTGATAGCCAATAACGTATCCAAACAAAATTAAAGCTTCATACTATTATTTAAATTAATTACTAAGTTTGTAGTAAATACTGTAAGACCTAGAGCTACGTCTTAGGTCACGCCACAGGTATTACGTTTAAGGGAATGAAATTTGAAGAAAATAAGTAATAACAATATGTAAACGAAGGGATATGACATTTAAAGGAAGAGTAAATGTAATACAGTAAGAATTGAAAAAAATTAGGGGGTATATGAAAAAAAAAGACAATGACTTTAGAGGGGTATATGCCGGTCTGGTAGGAAAAAGGTCTGAGAAAAATATGGAATTACAAAAGTTGTAAATGAAGTATAGTCAACTTCAGTATTTCGCTTTAACATTCCTCATGAGCTCGACCCAAGCTTGAGTGTTTTTACTGACGACTGTTGCTGCACAAAATTACTGACGACAAACTCATTTTTAGTCAACTTCAGTATTACAATAGACCTACCTTGGAATCGAGCAGATACTATGTCTTCTCTGGATCTCTTCCGGAGTTAACGCCTTCAAAAGTGACTGTTCTGTCTGCGTCTGTCCATTTCTCGTTCTATCTTCCACGAGCGGTTCTGTCTGCGTCTCCTCGTCGTGAACCTTCCTCCCATGAATGTTCTGGTTGTCTGATTCTATCTGTTCTTTGATGACGTGTAATCTTGGGGAACACATCTCTGGAGTGAGAAGTTTGGCTGAAAGCTGTGTGGATTATTTAAGTTTTAAGTTTACCCATGCTCCCACCTCCCACTGGGAGGCAACTCTGGGAGCATACTCCCAGAGTTCGCGAATACGGCTACTGGTGGACAATTCGACCCAGTTTACAAACCTGAGTGATTATTGACTGTGATCCGTAGACAATATGTCTCCACTGTTTCTTCGGCAGAATCTCGTGCACAAAGGCGTCCTCCGAGACTTGTGTGAGCCTGTGAATGATTTCTTTAGGTTCATAACACATAAGGATACCAGTGCGCAACTACTTCGAAAGTGCCACTGTAAGAAGCATGTGGAAGGCGTGCCGCACTCGGGTGTAATTGTGGCGCACTGCACCCCCTTCTAAAGGTGCAGGGAGGGCCAGTGTTTCGCTGCGCACCTTTTCAGCCTTAGATGCGCGGCGCGGACTTTAGTCAGTTGCATCCCACGATCTAGTAAATTACGGTGAAGCAAAAGGAAAGTGTAATATAACACCTTGAAGTTCGCCTGGCGATATGCTCCAACAAACGCGTTGATTCTCGGACGCACATAATTGACAGCATTGAGAACAATTGGAGCATAGATCTAAAAATGGATAAATGGTAATATTTCAGATCCAATTCTTTTTATTAAATTCTTATGCCTATGTGAAGAAAAAAAATTATTTATAAAAAATTATCGCATAAAAATAAATCTCCCACATTCTGTTATAACAACCATTTCATAAAACTCCTACCAATAACGAAGGCATGTGCGCCAGCATCAGGAACTCAAAGTCAAGCCCTCCGCTGATTTTCTTCAGAAAAGATAGCCTTTTGATCTCAAAAAGTATATAATTAGTTTTTAATTAGTTAGTAAGTGAACAGACAATATATCTGTATTTTGGGAAAATTTCAGTAAAGCAGAGACAGAAGATTTAAGTTCGGGAAACGTATGTTGAACGCTGTATTCCTTGAGCAATACTGGACTTGCTATTATATTCAATTGCATACAACATATGAGAACCCACGCATGTTCCAGTTGTCTAGCATATGTTACAAAAACCGGCTGTTATGTCGCTTTACAAGTCAGTTAGATAATTCCCGTACCTGTACATTATCTGGCAAACTCTGGCAAAGTAGACGGGCTCCAGTCCAAGTTTTCCATTGTGAAGTGAATTGAACAGTGGACATGTGTTCCATTGTCTTGAAAGCGAAGAGGAGATAACCTAGAGACCTATTTTGCAAACAATTATTCTGATAGCAGGACAACAAAGCAAATGTTGACGGTTAGAAAACCAGATTATAATGGGGCGCATTGTAGCGTCAATAACGCCCATCTAAACGTGGGATGGGCTTCTGTTCCTCGCTGTTTGTTCGCCAGCGTGCCGTCATCGGAGCCCGCAGGAATCGGCGGTGTACAATCTACTTGGGATATGGCGATCCGACCCTCTAGACGTTTCTCAAGCATTCCCAGTTTTTCCCAGACGTTTCCCAGTCGCAAGCCAGGCGTCGCTACCCATGTGGTGTACTTTCTGAAGCTGACGAAGGTGTACCTCGGGTTCTAAGACAACCCAATATAAAGCTAAGCATCCCACCCTGTGTCTCCGATCCGATTGGTTCATTATCGTGGCAAACCGACGAAGTTGGGCTTATGCACTGAAGCTGCCGGTAGGTACCTGAACAGCAGAAGAATTTAGGGAGGAAGATATATTTTCGGACGGTAATGAACAGGCTACCATAGGCCACTTCTCCCTAACATATATTCTATATTTCCCCCGATGGTTCAGGCTCACCAAGAGCTTAAAAACAGTTTCGAAATTTCCGGGGTTTTTTTTTTGAGAAAAACAGGATATGAAATACATGCGGCAAGGCTTACGCACCTGTATGTTTGTCCACATCGCTATTGTCACTATCCTTATTATTGTTGTTATTATTATTGTTGTTATTCGCGTCCAGAAGTTGTCCTTCGAAAAAGGCGATATCGACAACGGGATGGAGGGCTGGAAAGTTTTACTTATTACTCATATAAAATTACTTTAGGTATCAGTTTCAAGTCCTGAAGAAAGAAAGAGGAGAAAAAAAGAGATCTGGAAAGTAGATTATGCGAGAATGAAACAAAGAAAAGGGAAGGACGATGAAGAGGAAAGAGGGAGAGAGAGAGAGAAAGAGAAAGAGAGAGAAAGAATAGAGAAACTGACACTTCTTCTCCACAGTCTTCAGTCTCTTCAGTGCAATCCTCTCAATCCGAGGGTCCGAGATATCGATTGAATCTGGAAATTGCAGGAATTCTTGAACAACTTCCACCGAAGAATACAGACGAAGAGTTAGGAAGTGGTCGACGTCTGCCTGAATTTAAATTGTTTCATCCAAGTACCGCAGCAGGTACGGTAGTTATCGGTTATTAAAGCGAAACACCGGCAGGTTTTAGAAATATATCGAGAACACCTGCATTCTTATGCAGCATATGCAAATGAACGTAAGTTAGAATAAAAAATCGAGGTAAGTTCGAGCAAATTAGCATGAATGCGTAAGAACGACCCGTATTTCGTTTTAAAGTACGCTTATTAAAAGTACGGTAACTGCAATAAAAGAAACTGATTTCTGGAAGAAAAGATAATAATAAAAAGATGCTTACCTGAGGCATATTTCTGCTCTACTCCTCAGCGATTCATTCACCCATTTGCAAGCTAAAAGGTAATACTTATTTTATTTGACACGAATTAAAATTCGAGTGACATTGAACTTCATATAGAAAGTATGGAAATCTGACATCAACAACAAACCATATTTTTCGCGGTAAAAACACCTTATTCTTATTTTTCCTTTCGTTATTTATAATTTACTTTTCATTTTTATTTTTATTTTTACCCTTGCTAGGTATTTTCGATGAGAAATACAGGCACACTCATTGTCAGAACAATATATCAAACCAGAGAAAAGTATTATTATTTTAAAAAGTGGAAAAATAAGGGAAAAAAAACATCCACGTAGAACTAACTTTAAAAATATCGTCCGGGTGACGCTATTGTTTCTTCGCTCCGAACCCCATTACGGCATGGTCCCAATTTTGAACAAAATTTCATTTTCCATATGTGCCCCTGGTGTTTTTTCGAGCTCGAAACGAGAAGTTCAGCCTGGTTAGTTGGGGAACGAAGGGGTTGGGGAACGAGCTAAAATTCTTGGATAGTATATAATATGGGTCTCAGGCGAGATGGGCAGACCCGATGGTTAAATCATTTGGACGTGCATGGAATCGCATCGCAAGATGCAGGTCTTCACATGGCATAGTTGCGAGTTGCGACCTGCCCTTTTGGCGAGTCAACAGCTGATATAACGGTCTTCAAGGTATTCAATGTTAGGTAAGGTATATAATATGCAACACAAACGCCGCTGTTAAACTACGACATAGAAAACTGATTGATAGATTGAATAAAGTAGTTTAAAATAAATGTGCCTGTTCAATGTATAGAAATTGGTTAAAAGCACCTAATTTATTGAGGTTGAGTCCCTGCATTACTTTCAACATTTATTAATAGCAATGCTACCGTATAAATTGCCCTAAGCTGTTACC
>JAANDG010000981.1:5000-25000 GCA_036852015.1 Pelodera strongyloides | reverse complement strand
GTTTTCTACCAGAAAACCCTGTGGCAAGATCAGTCTAGGCTGAAATACATCTTGCCGCATTGTTCTCTCCTAGAAAACCCTCTGGCAAGATCTGTCTAGGCAGAAATACATCTTGCCACACTGTTTTCTAGGAGAAAACCCTGTGGCAAGATCAGTCTAGGCTGAAATACATCTTGCCACACTTGTTTTCTACCAGAAAACCCTGTGGCAAGATCAGTCTAGGCTGAAATACATCTTGCCACCTTGTTTTCTACCAGAAAACCCTGTGGCAAGATCAGTCTAGCTGAAATACATCTTGCCACACTGTTTTCTAGGAGAAAAACCCTGTGGCAAGATCATTCTAGGCTGAAATACATCTTGCCACTGTTTTTTTTTTCTTAGAAAACCCTGTGGCAAGATCAGTCTAGGCTGAAATACATCTTGCCACACTGTTTTCTACCAGAAAACCCTGTGGCAAGATCAGTCTAGGCTGAAATACATCTTGCCACACTGTTTTCTAGGAGAAAACCCTGTGGCAAGATCAGTCTAGGCTGAAATACATCTTGCCACCTGTTTTCTACCAGAAAACCCTGTGGCAAGATCAGTCTAGGCTGAAATACATCTTGCCACCTTGTTTTCTACAGAAAACCCTGTGGCAAGATCAGTCTAGGCTGAAATACATCTTGCCACTGTTTTCTACCAGAAAACCCTGTGGCAAGATCAGTCTAGGCTGAAATACATCTTGCCACACTGTTTTCTACCAGAAAACCCTGTGGCAAGATCAGTCTAGGCTGAAATACATCTTGCCACCTTGTTTTCTACCAGAAAACCCTGTGGCAAGATCAGTCTAGGCTGAAATACATCTTGCCACACTGTTTTCTACCAGAAAACCCTGTGGCAAGATCAGTCTAGGCTGAAATACATCTTTGCCACACTTGTTTTTTTTCTACCAGAAAACCCTGTGGCAACTGATCTTTCTTTTCTACCAGAAAACCCTGTGGCAAGATCAGTCTAGCTGAAATACATCTTGCCACACTGTTTTCTACCAGAAAACCCTGTGGCAAGATCAGTCTAGGCTGAAATACATCTTGCCCACTGTTTTCTTCTACAGAAAACCCTGTGGCAAGATCAGTCTAGGCTGAAATACATCTTGCCACATTGTTTCTCCTAGAAAACCCTGTGGCAAGATCAGTCTAGGCTGAAATACATCTTGCCACCACACTGTTTTCTAGGAGAAAACCCTGTGGCAAGATCAGTCTAGGCTGAAATACATCTTGCCACCTTGTTTTCTACCAGAAAACCCTGTGGCAAGATCAGTCTAGGCTGAAATACATCTTGCCACATTGTTTCTCCTAGAAAACCCTGTGGCAAGATCAGTCTAGGCTGAAATACATCTTGCCACACGGTTTTCTACCAGAAAACCCTGTGGCAAGATCAGTCTAGGCTGAAATACATCTTGCCACACTGTTTTCTACCAGAAAACCCTGTGGCAAGATCAGTCTAGGCTGAAATACATCTTGCCACACTGTTTTCTACCAGAAAACCCTGTGGCAAGATCAGTCTAGGCTGAAATACATCTTGCCACACTGTTTTCTAGGAGAAAACCCTGTGGCAAGATTGCTGAACATAAAAACTGCAATACATCTTGCCACTGTTTTCTACCAGAAAACCCTGTGGCAAGATCAGTCTAGGCTGAAATACATCTTGCCGCATTGTTCTCTCCTAGAAAACCCTCTGGCAAGATCTGTCTAGGCAGAAATACATCTTGCCACACTGTTTTCTAGGAGAAAACCCTGTGGCAAGATCAGTCTAGGCTGAAATACATCTTGCCACCTTGTTTTCTACCAGAAAACCCTGTGGCAAGATCAGTCTGGGCTGAAATACATCTTGCCACACTGTTTTCTACCAGAAAACCCTGTGGCAAGATCAGTCTAGACTGAAATACATCTTGCCACACTGTTTTCTAGGAGAAAACCCTGTGGCAAGATCAGTCTAGGCTGAAATACATCTTGCCACTGTTTTCTACCAGAAAACCCTGTGGCAAGATCAGTCTAGGCTGAAATACATCTTGCCACCTGTTTTCTACCAGAAAACCCTGTGGCAAGATCAGTCTAGGCTGAAATACATCTTGCCACACTGTTTTCTAGGAGAAAACCCTGTGGCAAGATCAGTCTAGGCTGAAATACATCTTGCCACACTGTTTTCTACCAGAAAACCCTGTGGCAAGATCAGTCTAGGCTGAAATACACACACTGTTTTCTACCAGAAAAAACCCTGTGGCAAGATCAGTCTCTGAAATACATCTTGCCACACACTTTTCTAGAAAAACCTGTGGCAAGATCAGTCTAGGCTGAAACACATCTTGCCACACTGTTTTCTACCAGAAAACCCTGTGGCAAGATCAGTCTAGGCTGAAATACATCTTGCCACACACTGGTTTTCTACCAGAAAACCCTGTGGCAAGATCAGTCTAGGCTGAAATACATACATCTTGCCACACCACACTGTTTTCTACCAGAAAACCCTGTGGCAAGATCAGTCTAGGCTGAAATACATCTTGCCACACTGTTTTCTAGGAGAAAACCCTGTGGCAAGATCAGTCTAGGCTGAAATACATCTTGCCACCTGTTTTCTACCAGAAAACCCTGTGGCAAGATCAGTCTAGGCTGAAATACATCTTGCCACACTGTTTTCTACCAGAAAACCCTGTGGCAAGATCAGTCTAGGCTGAAATACATCTTGCCACATTGTTTTCTACCAGAAAACCCTGTGGCAAGATCAGTCTAGGCTGAAATACATCTTGCCACACTGTTTTCTACCAGAAAACCCTGTGGCAAGATCAGCTCAGACCTTAAACCCTGTGGCAAGATCAGTCTAGACTGAAATACATCTTGCCACCTGTTTTTTCTACCAGAAAACCCTGTGGCAAGATCAGTCTAGGCTGAAATACATCTTGCCACATTGTTTTCTCCTAGAAAACCCTGGCAAGATCAGTCTTCTTGAAATACATCTTGCCACACTGTTTCTCCCAGAAAACCCTGTGGCAAGATCAGTCTAGGCTGAAATACATCTTGCCACACTGTTTTTTCACCAGAAAACCCTGTGGCAAGATCAGCCTAGACTGAAAAACCCTGTGGCAAGATCAGTCTAGACTGAAATACATCTTGCCACCATTGTTTTCTACCAGAAAAACCCTGTGGCAAGATCAGTCTAGGCTGAAATACATCTTGCCACTGTTTTTTCTACCAGAAAACCCTGTGGCAAGATCAGTCTAGGCTGAAATACATCTTGCCACCATTGTTTTTTTTCAACCAGAAAACCCTGTGGCAAGATCAGTCTAGGCTGAAATACATCTTGCCACACTGTTTTCTAGGAGAAAACCCTGTGGCAAGATCAGTCTAGGCTGAAATACATCTTGCCACATTGTTTTCTAAGAAAACCTGTGGCAAGATCAGGCTGAAATTTTTCTTGCCACAGGTTTTTGCCACATGTTTTCTAGGAGAAAACCCTGTGGCAAGATCAGTCTAGGCTGAAATACATCTTGCCACACGGTTTTCTACCAGAAAACCCTGTGGCAAGATCAGTCTAGGCTGAAATACATCTTGCCACACGGTTTTCTACCAGAAAACCCTGTGGCAAGATCAGTCTAGGCTGAAATACATCTTGCCACACTGTTTTCTAGGAGAAAACCCTGTGGCAAGATCAGTCTAGGCTGAAATACATCTTGCCACCCTGTTTTCTACCAGAAAACCCTGTGGCAAGATCAGTCTAGGCTGAAATACATCTTGCCACTGTTTTCTACCAGAAAACCCTGTGGCAAGATCAGTCTAGCTTGCCCCACTGTTTTCTCCCAGAAAACCCTGTGGCAAGATCAGTCTAGGCTGAAATACATCTTGCCACCTTGTTTTCAACCAGAAAACCCTGTGGCAACTAGGAGAAAACCCTGTGGCAAGATCAGTCTAGGCTGAAATACATCTTGCCACCTTGTTTTCTACCAGAAAACCCTGTGGCAAGATCAGTCTAGGCTGAAATACATCTTGCCACTTGTTTTCTACCAGAAAACCCTGTGGCAAGATCAGTCTAGACTGAAATACATCTTGCCACATGTTTTCTAGAAAACCCTGTGGCAAGATCAGTCTAGGCTGAAATACATCTTGCCACCTTGTTTTCAACCAGAAAACCCTGTGGCAAGATCAGCCTAGACTGAAAAACCCTGTGGCAAGATCAGCCTAGACTGAAATACATCTTGCCACCTTGTTTTCTACCAGAAAACCCTGTGGCAAGATCAGTCTAGGCTGAAATACATCTTGCCACATGTTTTCTACCAGAAAACCCTGTGGCAAGATCAGTCTAGCTTGCCCCACTGTTTTCTCCCAGAAAACCCTGTGGCAAGATCAGTCTAGGCTGAAATACATCTTGCCACCTTGTTTTCAACCAGAAAACCCTGTGGCAAGATCAGCCTAGACTGAAAAACCCTGTGGCAAGATCAGCCTAGGCTGAAATACATCTTGCCACCTTGTTTTCTACCAGAAAACCCTGTGGCAAGATCAGTCTAGGCTGAAATACATCTTGCCGCATTGTTCTCTCCTAGAAAACCCTGTGGCAAGATCAGTCTAGGCTGAAATACATCTTGCCACACGGTTTTCTAGGAGAAAACCCTGTGGCAAGATCAGTCTAGGCTGAAATACATCTTGCCACCTTGTTTTCTACCAGAAAACCCTGTGGCAAGATCAGTCTAGGCTGAAATACATCTTGCCACACTGTTTTCTACCAGAAAACCCTGTGGCAAGATCAGTCTAGGATGAAATACATCTTGCCACAGTGTTTTCTACCAGAAAACCCTGTGGCAAGAGCAGTCTAGGCTGAAATACATCTTGACACACTGTTTTCTCCTAGAAAACCCTGTGGCAAGATCAGTCTAGGCTGAAATACATCTTGCCACCTTGTTTTCCAAGGGAAAACCATGTGGCAAGCTTGCCACACTGTTTTCTCCTAGAAAACCCTGTGGCAAGATCAGTCTAGGCTGAAACACATCTTGCCACACTGTTTTATAGGAGAAAACCCTGTGGCAAGATCAGTCTAGGCTGAAACACATCTTGCCACACTGTTTTATAGGAGAAAACCCTGTGGCAAGACCAGTCTAGGCTGAAATACATCTTGCCATACTGTTTTCTCCTAGAAAACCATGTGACAAGATCAGTCTAGGCTGAAATACATCTTGCCACACTATTTTCTCCTAGAAAACCTTGTGGCAAGATCAGTCTAGGCTGAAATACACCTTGCCACATTGTTTTCTCCCAGAAAACCCTGTGGCAAGATCAGTCTAGGCTGAAATACAACTCTCCACATTGTTTTCTACTAGAAAACACTGTGGCGAGATCAGTGTAGGCTGAAATGAAACTACCCACATTGTTATCTAGGAGAAAACATTGTGGTTAGATCGTTAAAGAAACACGAATAAAAACGACAGCAAATTAAAACAATAGACATATATACAAAATAATATATATATTGCGAATTACGCAAAACATCCTCGAAAATATCATGAAAATTCTCAGCGGAGCGCAAAACGCTCGGCCAGCGAGGATCCCTGGCGCCGGCGACCACCCGCTCCTGTCCCGATCGATAATTCGCCTCCACGCGGCACGCAACGCGGAGCCATCCAGGGTGGTCCGGTCGATAGAGCATCCTGATACACACGGTTGTCTTCGGGAATGCATTTTATGCACCGATCGTGGTTAACTTTCGTTAATACAACTAATTTGTAACTAAAAAACGGAGTTGAGATCTATTTTGTACAACAGATGAGAGATTTGTATGGGAAAGTATCAAATGACTTGTTTTGTTGGTCATATAAATAAAAAGATTTCTGTGTAACGTGGAAGAATACAGTTATTACACCTGCATAGCGAACGCTATGGATATGGAGCGGAGAGAGTATACTTATAACTACACCCTTTTTAGAAGCAAATGTTTACCTGTCCAGCCACTACCATGAATTCCCTTAATTTCGCGGAGTTTGTAAATGATTTTGTTTGAAAATGTTCAAATCTTGGTCTTCCTCCATTTCATAATTGATGGCTTTGGAGGAGTCATGGATTCCCCATCCCAAGTCATCCTGAGGAAACCGATGTAAGCAAGTCACTAGTCACAATTCAGTGAATAGCTTTTCAATGGGCGCAGTGTACGATGTCAAGCCACGCGTGGATAAGAAAAAGAACACCCAGTTTCACAAATGTTTTGCTTGGAATCTGCAGTTCTTAGTTAGCTGTCTATTTGGCCAAGTGTTTTAGTGATACAGTCGCTTACCGAATACTGAGAAATGTCCAAATTTATGTTTTTGTAGTGGCTGCGGCCTTTTTTATAGGAAATTTTCTCACAAGTGCTGGATTTTGTGTCCATTTTACTGAATACTGTATACTGAATTACCGGGATACTTCCACCGCTAAGTACGCCTCCCATGTTGAAGTAAATGTTGGTGAAAACGGCCTCAGTTCACGCCTTCCAAGAAATATACAATAAAATGCTCCTCGATACCGATGCTTGTCACATTTGCCTGTGGGCCTTCCTCTCAGCGCTTGAATTATCAAACATTTATAAAAAAAGAGACTCGCCTTTCCCCAGAGTTCGTAATTTTTTTGCAAAGATAAGCTGTTACACCAAAAGTTTAATATGGCTACTATAAACCTTCTATGATGGCCAAATGTGCTTGTGACGGTTCTTGAATAAGGTAGTTTATTTACGTTTGTTAGCTATGGGTCTGTCCACGTCCATAATAAACGTGTCAGTTACATAAACGCACAAAATAGCGGATCTTTGGTTGTGGCCTCCTTATCGGTTTAAACTTTAGGCGAAGATAAGTTGCTTAGCCTAAAGGGTTACATATCATAAAACAGCTGCCTGCTAATGATAAATAATTTGTCTACAGCATTATCTGTTTCCCAGCCACGTTAATTTGTTTACTTTTATGATTTATTTCGGCTGCTTTATAGTTTAAATCCTACCATGCTTGCCTAATCTTCTACATTACTTGTAATCTATCATGACAATAAGGTCGTCTTACCACCTTTACGCATGTGTAACTAAATAAATAACACGTAGCTTAACTTTCTACGTGACAGTTCTTTTGCGTCGTCGAAGGATGTAACTCTTTGTTTATTATATGTTAATCTCCCTTTCTAATATATTATTAGGAAAAACATTCATTTTCCGGAAATAAAATTCCTGCGGAGGCTGGTATTATGCTAGCGCATCTGTTAGTGCAATTTTTTTGTAAATCATATCAGATACTAAGGCCATAGCAGTGTCTCCTATAAATTGCGTCCAACGTGGACATTTGACTAGCTTTGGCACAAACCACACGCACACTCGAAGCGAATTCGCTTTTGCAGAGTGTATAATGGGTGCGAATGGAAGCAGCGGAACATATCTTACGACTGTGTGACCTGCTCCGAAAACGGGATCTGTGGTTGTTGTTCCATGATAAATCATCGGAACCACGAAGTCAAAAACACTGTTCGCAGTCAAGTTACCACAATGCGGTCCGTACGCACAGTGCATTCAATTAACAAACTCCAGAAATGTCCTCAAACCCGTAAGTCTGCTTTATTTTCGTTTTCGACAACACATCATCACCATTAGATAGGTACTATGAATGCAAATCTCTAAGGTGAGAGCAAACCATCATAAAGACGAAGTAATTTCAGGGCGGTGAAGCATGATCCGTGCTATGCGACTATGCATGTATGTATGCATGTATGCATGCATGTATGCATGTATGTGCAGTGCTATGAATGATCCGTGCTTAGTGAGGCACTCAGGAACGCTGCATTAAAGCGAAATGCTAGCCCCTTTGGAAAATTTGCATATGATAAACAAATCATATGTATCCTATTCTAATTTTGTACGAACGTCCATTTATTAGCAAGGCGGGTGGAACAAAAAGGGTTTTTCGACATGTCCTTTTTGGTCGCTTTTTCAAAATGATTCAACTCAACGGCCTGAATCCATCGGATTTGGCTTTCATTCATGTTGCTTCTTTGGAATTGTTGCCTCCATGTGTTAAACAATTAAACTATATGGTATTGGGGCGGTCTGGCTCAGTGGAAATGTTCTCGTTTCTAAACCTTACGGCCTGCCGGGGTCAACTCACGTCTTGTGCTGAATGCCACGTCATTGGGAACGAAATAATAATAAAGACGACTTGCCTACCCTCTACCCCTACCCTCTACTTCTATCTAATGCACAGACACCACCCTGGATTGCGGCTACAGTGATTATACTCGACTTCTGAGAAAAAAGACTACAATATAGATTATACATTGTTACGTCTATATGGACCGAACTTATGTTGTTGTTCAGCTAGGTATCTATGACACATTTTCTTGTTTCAGACTATTGATAGCATCACAGAGTTTACCGGAACCTACAACTACTACAGTATAAAAAACACTACAGTATGTATATACTCTGCATGCTGCATTATAGATTCTGCATGCTACATACGCTGTTGTTCAGTTAGATATGGCACATCGCTGTTTCAGACTATTGAGAGCATCACAGAGTTCGCTGTGCAATTGCTTGAAGCCGCAACGAAATAAGCGTTAGCAGTAAGTATAAAAAACTATCATTTCTATAGTAAGCTCACCCTGCTCAACTGCTTTGTTCAGGTGTTTGTTCTCAATAATATACTGTCTATAATCTATTCTATAATTTATTTCATTTATTTCATTTATTATTTTATTGAGCGTTTGTCACGACCTTTTTTCCAGTTTATAGTTTCAGCAACCTCCAAGACCGACAAGAGGCAGAAGGCAAATAATACATTCCACGTAATTACCATTTCATCCAATAAATGTGTATTCCATCACACAATCAGCTTATTCTGGCTTCCGTCAAATCACTGGGTTCCCGCCCAATGAATTAAATAAAATATAAAATGATTTGTTCTCCAAATATGTGTTCACTTAATTTAAACGGTCTGACTCAAGAGAAAACACACTTTTGCTAGTGTACCACAATATTCTAGTTCCCCATACCAGGTAAGGTAATAAGTGCGACATTGTGCAGAGCTATTAAAAATAAAATCCCTAAATTATAAAATCCCGACTCTCCATCCCATCGACAGAATATGCATATCTGTAGGCAAATCGAATTTTTTTTTAGTCGTATTATAACCAAACAATTTTAAATTTACATGATAAAACCTTCTGAATCCGAACATACAAATACATATATACATGCAACTAGACAATCACCAGTATGTATCAGAGGGCTCCGAACCCCTGCCCGGGTTCAGCTCATTCCCTTCATGAAATCTCCCACCCCCACCCCGCTTGCAAAAATTTATTGATTTGGTGGGATTGGGGTGGTCTTTCAATATTCACAAATCACATTGACGTCATGTGGTCAGTAACAAATTTAGAGGCGAATTTCATTGCAGATGGACTCAGACGCTGTGTGGTCCTTCGAGTGATTTCTGATACCGTCCATCAGAGTAAAGGAATGATGCTGGTCTGTAATAGATGTGAATTATGTTATGTGCTTGAGTAGTACATTAGTCGAGCCATCGAATCGGACTATTAATCCAATGCACTTTCATGTTTTCATGAGCAGACGCTTTAAATGGGTTTACAAGAATCGAAGATTTTTTTTAAAGAATGCACCCAGGCAGGCTAGAAAAGCGTTGACGTACCACAGAAAACGGCATTGATTATTCTTTCGGCATGAAATTGATGACTCTGATTGGAACCACTCTGCCCTCGGTTCCAACCTCTCCGTTGTTGAAACCAAAGCCAACAATCACGTCAAGAAGGTGAAGCTTCCGCGCTAAATAGAGTGGACGCTCCTAAATAAATTTATGATTGAAAGCGAAATACCATCTTGTTTTTGAGTCGCATCGTCACCTGTATTCTTACGTATTTATGCTAATTTACTCGATTTGTTTTTTTATTCAATATGTTCATTTGCATATGCATATGCTGCCTAAGAATGCTGGTGAACACGATACGTTTCATAAACCGGCTAATATTTCGCTAAAAATAACGACACAAAAGTTTAGTAGATCAAGCATCGTAGCCTGCTAGTCTACGTTGAGCGCCGTAAAAAGAAATTGCATCACGTAAATTACCAGCAAAATTCCTCGTACAAATGACATCGACCAGGGCGTCGGCATTGTTGGAGTACACTAGGTTGGTCTCCAACCAAACGTCGTTTTGTCCAGCAGGAGAGTGCAACTACAAACACGTTTATTTGTTAGTGTTTATTGGTAAATTGGGACCACGACAGCCAGACATTCCCTGAAGTTCCAGGGACATAAACAGGCCTTTCTACACTTGACATAATTATTGTGGTTAGACACATAGATGGCCACGAACTAACTAGATGCCAATTTTCCTCCTAACCACACAGGTGATGAGTATCACATCCATTTTCAAGGTGAGAAATCAAGGTTGTTATCAAGTTTCTAAGCGAGGATTGTAAATTGTTCAGTGAGCTATAGATTATGGGGACTATGCAATTGAGTGCATTTCTTGCGTGCTGTAATAATAGGATTTCGGTCGAATACCAAACGTATTAAGAAAAGACTTATGCTCAACATTACTGGAACCTACACGACACACTAATTGATATAGTATGTAGGCCAACGGCGAATACGTTTGGGTATATGCCTCGAAGCTACTCACCAAGTCTCACATCCTTACACAAGCCAATATTTCCCACAGAACTATCTTACTTGAGATAATTTGTCTAGATGTCTTCCCTCTCCACCTATGGCTTGATGTCTCGTCCATCTACTGCTCTTTCCCCTACTAACACTTTAATTCGGAAAGTTCAATTCTGCATAATAATTTTTTTCTCTTGCATTTACAAATCAATGCGTCGATTCTTGGCAAAACAATGCAATTCATTCGCATTCTTCAAGGTAACACTGATACATTTCCATATTATCTGGAGCGTCTTCACTAGTTCAACGAGCTAATGCTAACTAACGATGAGGCAAAGGGTACACTGGGGGGTGAGTTACCTACTGAGCCTTAAGTCAGGGGAACACAGTAGTGGCTAAGCTCCTGACCCATTAGCAAACCATTCATTGATGACTCGGTGAAGGAGATGGTAAACATGATAGAAAGATTATAAAGCTCAACTCTTGCAACTTGTTACCGTATCGGCTGGGAATGGTCCAGTGAATGCACTGATCGTGCAGACACCGGTGGGGGACAACAGCCGTCGCCCAGTACCTGGTCTAAAGTGAGAGGCTAAGTGCGGCTCACCAACCAGGCGCCTCCCTTCGGCATTTACATTCTGTGGCGATTAAGCGGACCGGACTTGACCGGATTTTGTACGCTTTCAATTTTTCAAACGGGATACTGACAAGTCAGTGGATAACAAGTTGCAATAGCGAGTTGAGCTCTATCACCGTATTAGTTTATTTTTTAGATTCTTCACAGAGTCATCAATGAATGGTTCGCTAACGAATTAGGAGCTAGCCACTACTATGTCTCCCTCACTTAAGGCTTAGTACGTAACTCACCCCAAGTGTACACTTTACCTTATCGTTAGTAAGCATTAGCTCGTTGAACTAGTGAAGACGCTCCAGATAATATGGAAAGGTATCAGTGTTACCTTGAAGAATGTGAATGAATTGTATTGTTTTGTCTAGAATCGACGCATTAATTTGTAAATGCAAGAGAAAAAAAAATTATTATTCAGAATTGAACTTTCAGAATTAGAGCGTTCGTAGGAGAAAGATAGTAGACGGACGAGACATCAAGTCATAGGTGGAGAGGGAAGACAGCTAGACAAATTATCTCAAGTAAGATAGTTCTGTGGGAAATATTGGCTTGTGTAAGGATGTGAGACTTGGTGAGTAGCTTCGAGGCATATACCCAAACGTATTCGCCGTTGGCCTACATACTATATCAATTAGTGTGTCGTGCATATTCCAGCAATGTTAAGTGCAAGTATTTTCCTAATACGTTTGGATTTCGACTGAAATCCTATTATTACAGTACACAAGTAATGCGCTCAGTTGCACATTCCCCATAGTTAAATTACAAAAAAAATTACAATTCTCGCTTAGGTCAGAAAGCTGATGATACTCATCCACCTGCGGGGCTAGAGGAAAATTGGTGTCCAGTTACTTCATGAACATAAGTTCATTTTAGACATTTTTGGATTTTTTGACCATAGTTTTTTTGGACAGTATGTTATCAACTTAGAAATAGTAAAGAAAGGGCCGTTTGGTGACTACATATTTATCCTAGATACAGAAAGTTTTACTGAGACATGAAGCCCTATTCACCACTGTATTTCCTTGGGGAAAATATTAACTGTGGAGAGAAAATAGCATTTTAAATTCGGAGGGAAAAAATCCCCCTCTGCCAATAGATTGGTGAGTATGGTCTGTGGTCTACAAACTAGCGGCTTATGGTCAGTAAGGTAGCTACTGAATTTACTATGCCGTATGCCGTATAATATTCTAATTGCAAAATAAACTTATCTTGCATTGGTTGGCTCTGTTGATGCCTTCGTTCGCCGTTGATGTGTTTATTCAGATGCGAACGTTTCTTCTTTGGTCCTTTCATCACTTCTTGAAGTAAATCCCGAGGCTTTTCTGCAATACAATACTACAATACAGTTGGAAAGGGTTACTTTTACTTGTAATCGCTGCTTACGCTCAATTACATTATGGCTCTTGATGCATGAAGCTACGGTAATATTTTAAACTAGTCGATTGGAAAGTTATATGCTATGAATATACAGTTATATTCACCTACACTACGCTATGTTCGGTACTTTTTCACTTCGGCAATTATTGAGCGTTTTTTTTTGCTTATTTCTTTTGTATTTGTTCTCAAGGAAAGATACGTGTGTGCTTCGTCACAGCATGTAGACAGAAGCAGAAAATCAACTTTTTGAGCCTTGCGCAATAACAGATTTATTTTGCCATTCGACTCCATGCGGTCGAAATACTGTTCTAAATGTGCTTTACTCGCTTTTCTCTCCGAATTCACAATCATATTTTACTCTCAGTTGAAGTGTATTTTTAAATAAAATTGTAACGAAAAGGCTAACAATAAACAAAACACACATAAACGAAACTTGCCGAAAAAAAAACAGGTAAATATTTTTCTGTAAAATTGAAATGGTTGCCAAATTTTCGCAGACTCATTATCGACGTAGTTAATATTAAGCTTCCTCTCAAAGTAAGTAAGTCGATTCATTTCTATACCACAACACATACCACAACACTACTGCAATATGCTACCCAAAAAAATATTGATAATCAGCAAAAAATGGCCGAAAAAAAAAAAATTACTCAATCCTTTCATCGATGCAGAAAATAAAATCACCCCAGAAACACGCCTTTCATGTTCAGTTAATGTTCAATACGACCCAACTATCACTAAATTAACACCCCCAAAACTTAAAAATTCATCCTGTAAAAAAGTCGAAATTTCGGGTAGGTAAGACCACTTGGTTTCACCTCTAGTTATAAGCCCGTTTGTTCTTTATTTTTTTATTTTTCATGATTAAAGGTTTTATGCAAAGAATCAACTTGCAAATTTTACTAGGATATTCAGCAAAAAAAGCAGAACTTATCAAAACCATAACAAATAAACACATTTTTTTGGCTTGGAACATGAAGGCGGATATTCCTCACCCTTCACACATAGACTAACACTTGGTTAGTCGGGTGCTAAGAGTTCGTTAGTTTCTAAATCTCTCCATAGGTAGTACTATTTCGTCGAAATCTGACCATGCTAACAACTTGTTAGTTGGTCAATTCGGGTGCTAACAAATTGTTAGTTTATAGGTCTCCTCAAAAACAGTACTATAGTCTCGAGCGAGCCTTGCCTAGTCGAGGAATGGGGTTGTGAAGCTTTATTTAGGTTTTAATTAAGAAATGGGTGTTAATTATTGGTGAATTTAACTGTTTAATTTAACTGACTATATTTCTCATAAATTGTCTGCAAATTGTTGGACTCTATAACGTCGATCCTAAACAATCTTGGCAGCGGTATCTTGGCAGCTCTTCGAATGATGTACATTTACGTAAACTCGGCTACATGAACTCTACAACATAGACATACATAATAACAATTATAATAATTTATTGACACATTTTATATACAATAAGTGTGCATCATGATAAAATTATGGCAAATCAAGCAACATGTAACCGTGATCTTGAGGTTTTTCCTTGGTTTAAAGGAATGAGTAATAACTTGCTTGAAAATCAATCCATCGATAAGCTTGAGAGTTTCGACAGTGAAATACATATGCTTTTAACTTCAAATTTATAAAAGTTTATTCTTGCTGCTTCCCCGAAGGAAAGCGTTCCAAAATTAATAGACACATGTTGAAATGGTTTCTGTTTGATACTGACCTCAAACTTGGGTATTTAAACCGGCGCTGCAGCTATCCCCGTTCCTAAACGTTATTCACGCGCTAGACGACACGTGCGATTACGCTCCGCAGCAGTTTTTCTTGCATTCCGACGAGGATGCTGCACAGCTTCGTATTTGTGCGAACTTTGCTGCCGACCGGACAGCACAATAGCACGCGCCATACGACGTCACCACACGTGACATTCGGCTCACTGGCTTGCTCATAAACTTACCTGGCTGGGAGGCTCTCGCGATCATGAAGGCGGGACCTCCATGGTGAGGCTTAGCCATTGCACTTTCGGCTAGGTTGACCCGTGTGGCAGCTCCGAGTTGGGGTTCGCCAACAGCTAAATTTTTGCGTGAGGGGCTGCGTTCGCGCGGCCCTGTTAATTTTGAAGACGAGTGTGTGCGAACTGTTAGCGTAGCTGGAATATGATTCAACGTTAGTTAATTAGACGAGTGTGTGCGAACTGTTAGCGTAGCTGGAATATGATTTGAAAATTAATAAAAAAGAAAAAAGAAATAAAATTGAAATAAGTATTTTTATTAGAAGAAAATAAATAAAACTAAATATTAATCAATTTAATATTAAAAGAAATAGAATTGCTAATTTGTAACTATCCGTATAATCAAAATAATGCTTTTACTCCAATTGGATTATCTTAACATGAACTATCCGTGTGATAAAGATAAAATTTAATTCTTAACACGAACTATCCGTTAAAAAAACAAAACTAAAAGTAAAGGGTCGATATAAGATCGAACTCTATCAGAATGACTGAGACTAATTCAGAATCATCTAGCAGCAGTACCTTGGTTCTTATAAACCCTACTTGTTTGCGTAGGTGTTCTAGTGGGCGAACGGTTGTTACGCCCAGTATTACATAGGTTAAACATCCGTGTTCTGGAGAACGACAAACAAGTAGCAACTGTCAGTGTATAAAATTGGGTTCGGAGTAAACAAATTGACATAATTAATCAGCAGTTGTTATCTGGGGATTATCTGGGGAAGGTCAACAGTCAACAGAACGATAAATCAATCCTGATCGATCTATTCAAAGTATTAATTATATATAAGTAATATAATTGCTTAACATCCTACGACTCTTGTGAAACGTCGTCCCGACGTTCGTAGTTCTTCTTCTACTGCGGGGTGACATTTGTATTTAAAGCGGTGTTGTCGTAATGGGTGTTATGGAAACTTGTGGCGTGTGGTGGTGGAGTTGAGTGTTGTCTTCTTCTTCAATTGTTGGAGGATTTGGGAGTTGATAATGTTGTTGCGCGGTCCTTCTCGTCGTTGTTCTTTTTCACTGACATAAATGATGTAGGTGTTGGTCATTTGACTGCAGTATTGTTGTATGTTGCGAAAACTTTAGTCGTTTTCGAATTAACAAGGTTCTTCTTTGTCTAGGTTCGTCTTCGTTGTTGAGTCCATATCATTTTTCTTCTTATCGTATCCATATCATTTTTCTTCTTGTTTAATCCATATCATTTTTCTTCTTCAGCGGTCGATAGGTTCTTCTTCTTCAGCGGTCGATAGGTTCTTCTTCTTCAGCGGTCGATAGGTTCTTCTTCTTCAGCGGTCGATAGGTTCTTCTTCTTCAGCGGTCGATAGGTTCTTCTTCTTCAGCGGTCGATAGGTTCTTCTTCTTCAGCGGTTGATAGGTTCTTCTTCTTCAACGGTCGATAGGTTCTTCTTCTTCAGCGGTCGATAGGTTCTTCTTCTTCAGCGGTTGATAGGTTCTTCTTCTTCAGCGGTCGATAGGTTCTTCTTCTTCAGCGGTCGATAGGTTCTTCTTCTTCAGCGGTCGATAGGTTCTTCTTCTTCAGCGGTCGATAGGTTCTTCTTCTTCAGCGGTCGATAGGTTCTTCTTCTTCAGCGGTCGATAGGTTCTTCTTCTTCAGTGGTCGATAGGTTCTTCTTCTTCAGCGGTCGATAGGTTCTTCTTCTTCAGCGGTCGATATACATTTAGTTGATGATATCATGTGTGATAATATCAAGTTTGTGGTTGTTCTTGGCTGCGACTTTGTAGTTAGTTGGTCATTCATGTTGAACATTGTGGAGGCACTGTTCAGCTAAACGCGTTTGATGTCTGCAAATAAATTTAGTTCCCTATTTGAAAATCAAATAAGGCACGTTATCCGTGTTTTTACAAGACGCGATCTATCCGTATAAACCGGCATCATTGTGAGTATGCATTTGTAAACGAAATGCTTTGAAATTATAAATATAAATAAAATTGCGAATTAAAATTGACGAGTTTTAACACTGGAATGATGAATGATCACAAGGGTAAATAAATACAAGCAAAAAAAAATGTTAGTCATATTTGTTGTATGGGTTTGAACCATAAAGCCATCTTTCATCACTTATTCGTCCTCGCAGAACTTCATCTTCTGTGTCGCATTCATCTTGAGAATGAGAATATTCACTTTCTTCATGTATTTCTACATTTGAACTTGTTGTTGGGGAAGTGGTCTGCATGTTGACGTTTGTAACTTCACAACTGTCGTCAATGATGTTTAGTTCTTCAGAATTGTTCGCACTGGTGGAAACCAATTGCGCGATAAGTTTCCGACCAGTGAACAATATCAATGGGAACTTTCTTGGCCAGTCTTGAACTGGTCTTGAAAGAAAGTCTGGCTGAAAATGGTTTGATGCTAACAGAATTTCTGGTTTGACACCAGTTGCGGCAAAGTATGCAGGATTTTCAGTTGGTTGAATTCTTCCAACCTGTAGCGATACATTTTTTTTTGAAACAAAAGATGAGTAGCATGATCAATCTGAATGAGTTCCTTAAAAAGTTCACGGCCTTCTTCATTTCGGAGAATGTTGTGTTTTCTTAAAGTTCTCAAAACATCGAGCGAATCAGTGTAGATGAAAATGGGTTTACTTTTGTAGAATGGAAGTAAATTAATTGTTTGAAAAAGTGAGCAAATTCCGAGAGAGATTGATTGCAAAACGTGGGTTTGTGGGAAAGAAGTTGACGAAAAAGGAATAGATTGAGCGTGTTGAATTGAAGATTGAAAATTTTGAACAGAATATACAATTGCGGAATTGGTTGTTTGGTTAGAACTTACGAAAATAATTAAAAATTGAGTTGGATTAACTTGGGTTAGATTTTGATTTGGAAAGCGTTGGAAAAACCATTGTTCACCTGGCATATAGGTAGAAGATTAAAATGAGTTAAAATAGATATGATTTCTGAAATAATTTGGAATAATATTATGAACATAATGCAAAATTGGAAATTGCGGAACATGTAGGAAAATGATGATTATTTCGATTGAGTTTTAAGGAATAAAAGTAAAATAGTTGATTATTTTTATAATGGAAAAAAAATGAAAGGAAAATTTTGTTGAGTTCATTGATTGGTCATGTATCGATACTTTTAATAATAGAATATCAGATAAGTAACAGCAATATGTAATTTATAAGTAATAAATATATGCTTAAAAAAATATATGCTCCCACCGTGTCACTTGCATATGAATCAAAAACAATCGTTATCCATCGAATTTCGGACATTTACAAGAATAAAACATAACTGACCATACATAATAAGTAAAATGTACAGAATGTAGTATATTGGGTTCAGTCGCTCTGCCAACCATCCATCTCCGGCGCTGCTCTGGCTCTTTGGCCTGATAGAGTTTTTGTATGTACAAAATAATTGTTAAGTATTTGGCCTTGTTGGATTATGTTTAGTTCACAATGTTGGCTGCATTCAACGTTTTTTAAAAAGATAGTGGCATGAATATGGAGTTGACCGTATAGGTAGGAGTGAATTTACAACAGACTTCCTAGAAACCCAATTCAAGAGAAAATCCAGGCGAGTTCCTTTAGCCACAGGAAACTCTTTACACTATTACCCAGAACAAGAATTTTAGAAAAGGGTGCTGTTGTTTTGATTAATAACAAAATATGTGATAGTGTAAGAATATCCTATCCGTTTAATATAATGGTATACTGGCCTATCCGTTCTTATAATAAAAAGACCATTCTTAATGAGAAATCCTATCCGTATTTATGAAAAGATGTGTTAATAGACACAACTTATTAGAAAGGTATTAGGTGTAGTGATGCTTTTTATTTAGTGTGAATTGTGGTTAGATACGAATACATGACAGCTTGAATGATGTTAATGAATGAGCTTTGATTTTAGAGAGATAAAAGAAAAAATAGATAAATGCACAGCAAAAAAAATTTAAACAACTGACCTCCCTGTAGTAACGTCTAGGATGCATCTCTGATCCCTTATCAATTGTTGCAACTCCATCGGATCATAATGGTAATATTTCATCAATGCTGCCTATCCGTCATATAATAAATAAGACTAAAACTCTATAAGTCATATAATATTTCATCAATAATCTCGATCCTTGTGCTTGTCCATCCAATATTTTGTACTAGTACTTATACACCTAGAGCGTCCTCTTGGGTGTCGGAACAAATTTTGAAAGGTTATATAGTTGAGTCACGAGGGGTCTTATAATATTTCTCTTCATTGTGTTTTGATTTGTTTTCAAAGGACGCCGGTCCGTAGCGTATGGCAAAATTTTTTAGCAAAAGCTGTGCTCAACATCAAACGGCAAATGTTGACCCCACCTTCGATAAAGAAGGGTATCAGCTAGAGTTATTAAAAAGAGGAACAATCGAATAAAAATTCACGAAATACATCAAAATGAATATCACAGAAAGAAAATATGGGCGAAAAATCAAATAAGCAGAAGCAAATCTACAAGTAAAGTAAGCAGGAAGCTGTAGGGTTCGTTCGGTGGCGGTCGCCATGAAAATTAATAAAAAAGAAATAAAATTGAAATAAGTATTTTTATTAGAAGAAAATAAATAAAACTAAATATTAATCAATTTAATATTAAAAGAAATAGAATTGCTAATTTGTAACTATCCGTATAATCAAAATAATGCTTTTACTCCAATTGGATTATCTTAACATGAACTATCCGTGTGATAAAGATAAAATTTAATTCTTAACACGAACTATCCGTTAAAAAACAAAACTAAAAGTAAAGGGTCGATATAAGATCGAACTCTATCAGAATGTCTGAGACTAATTCAGAATCATCTAGCAGCAGTACCTTGGTTCTTATAAACCCTACTTGTTTGCGTAGGTGTTCTAGTGGGCGAACGGTTGTTACGCCCAGTATTACATAGGTTAAACATCCGTGTTCTGGAGAACGACAAACAAGTAGCAACTGTCAGTGTATAAAATTGGGTTCGGAGTAAACAAATTGACATAATTAATCAGCAGTTGTTATCTGGGGATTATCTGGGGAAGGTCAACAGTCAACAGAACGATAAATCAATCCTGATCGATCTATTCAAAGTATTAATTATATATAAGTAATATAATTGCTTAACAGATTCAACGTTAGTTAGTTGGTTTGCAAGATAGGCAGCTAGGGTTCTGCGTAAGTTGGTTGCTCTTAAAACACCCGCACATCGGTTACGCCGCAGATGTGACTAGGGTTACTTAATAGACTAACTATTACACATTTTCGTTCATTTCGATGAACATATACTAAAATTGGAACAATACAGAGAAGATTAGCATGGTCCCTGCGCAAGGATGATACGCAAATTCGTGAAGCGTTCCTAATTTTCTT
>JAANDG010000980.1:0-30535 GCA_036852015.1 Pelodera strongyloides | reverse complement strand
TTCAGGTATACTTTCCCCACCCCCGCGGGCCATTTCTCCCCAACCATTGTTTACCCGAGAGAAATTGAGAAATTTACAATAACACAGGAAAACTTTGGTTTTCTCTCAATTTTTTTTCAGACGGAGTCGCAAGCGATGGAGTATAACGTAAGAGTCTCTAACCTATGAGCTCCTAAGGGAAAAGCATTTTATGTTACCGAGGAAGGGCCTAGGCAAGAAGGGTTTCATAGTTGGCAATAAGACCGCATCGAAAAGCCTAATAGTAAGCCTTCTAGCTTGGGTAGGTTTTCTGGGAACGAGTTGGACTCCATCATTTCATCATATATCATATGAACGAGAGATAGATTGACAATTTTGTTTCCTCAGTTGTGTAAAAATATGCTGGCAGTGTTTTTCATGGGTCTGAGATTTTACGTAACCGTTTCAAGTAAATGCATGTAAAACTTGCTGAATTTTATGCACACATAAATATAAAACTTGGTTTTATGACTAGAAAAGAATGTAGTAGATTTGCCTCTAATTCGGTAATAAAACTACTATATTCTCCGTATAAATGGTATAAACAAGTGCGCGTATACATTCCCCGTTATATAGCTGGAGAACTTTTTTTTTAAATTACGGTTCATTCAAAAGTTCGTTTGTTCCGTAGATTTCCGTAATGTTGTGATTTTTAGGAATTTTCTGAATGTGAGCTCATTGATAAAATGCATATTATTATTATCACTATAAGTTTAACTTTTCGTAATGATTATTATTATGTTTTCCTTTCTTATAATTTAAATACTTTTATTGAAATTGGCACTCCTTCCTCGTTTTGGTTGTTTGAGCGTGCGCGCAACGGTCATTGTAATTTCTTCATGGCGAACGCTGCTTTTGCCTGACCTTTCTCTCATTTTCTCATTTTCTCATTACTTCAACAATAGACCGACGGTCGCGAAAAAAATTGTTGAAAATAATGGCAAACGGGGGAGTTCAAGTTAAATCTGCACTTTGAGCACTAGAAATATAAAGGCGAATAGCATAATCCTCTTTCTCACAGAAAGATAAGAAACATATGGTAGTGATCAAATCATGTAACGATTAATAATTGCAGATTTGGGCTTCAGTGTTGCGAATTTATTGGGCTCAGGGGTAGGAATTCATGATATGGAACTACACCACGCGATGTGAAAGTGCTACACTGATGAAGTGCGGGGAAGAAAAAAAAATGAGGTGCTCCTGCATTCCGCACTTCGCTCAGTCTGCGCCAGACTGTCGCCGGGGTCTCGGGTTCATTATGTATTTTCTTTATCTTTGTTTCCAATGTATGCTGTTTGCTTTGGGAACACGTACGCTCTTGTCTGAAACCTCAAACAACTACTAAACGTGTCGTTTATCTTAGAATTTAAGATTACGACACCTACTTATAGTGTTAGAACACCGAGCGCTCTCATGTCTTTATCTAATTTCAAACAAAACAGCATACTTTTAAAAATATTTCTCATTTTTTTGGTCTTTACTGCTCATCGGTATTACACAACTACACTATACCTTTATTAGATAAACACAAATTGTATAATCCAAAAATGACCTTTGGGTTCCAGTGATTTTTTTTTACTTATTTTCTCTCAGTTAATTTCATGTTAAAGCGAATGTCAAGCCTGATTCACAGATATTCTATAACACGCTGTCACAAATACCGTAGTTTACAAAATTTCTCTCGCGCTCTCCTCTTTTTCTTTGCTGACTTAAAAAAATTTCTCTCGCGCCCTCCTCTTTTTCTTTGCTGTCTAACAGCAAACGGTCCTGCGGACAGAGAATAGTTCTGATTTTGTCCAAATGACCAGAATCCCATATTGAAGGAGTTTTTTGGAGGGGTTTGAAATAGTTTTTCTTCTTATATGAAAGTTTTTGTTTATTTTTATTTTCACTTTCCTTACCTTCAAAACATAAGCTTTTTTTTTTGAGCCCAACATGAAAAACCGGCTTGACATTCCCTTTAAAGAAAAATACCCGCCGGTTTTTCAAAAACATCGAGTACACCTGCATTCTTATTCAGCTTATGCAAATGAACATAAATTAGAATAAAAATCGAGCTAAATTCTTGAAAATTAGCATAAATACGAAAGAATTCAGGTGTCCGCGATGCGTTTCAAAACCCGGCCGGTATTTCGCTTTAATTAATTCGTTTCCCAACTTGTCCCAGTCAATAACTACTTCCTTCACATAATAGACTCGAACAAGTTAATAAAATTTTATAAATTTTTATTTCAGTTACTCTATTCTAACAATAACTATCCACATCAGTTGGCGAAGTTGCGGGAGAAATGGGGTAAAACCATTGTTAATTTTGTATTATTTTACTACATTTTCGGTAACTTATTCGTTGTCGCTACCGTTCACCTTTACGGTAAGGTATTTGTCCTAAGTTAGAATTTAAAGTCAGTGCAAAATGAAAAAATTCTATTTTCTTCAATCGTTAATTTTATTCGGTTTAGTATTGTTCCGAAAACCGGCGACAGGAAACACAAAAGTTACAGGTGAATTACTATTTCACTTTTTGGTGATAAATATTTGTTTTATTCAAATATTGATAGATTTGTATGTTGGCTCGAAAAAATGAGGGCTTTATGGGATTTTTGAAAATGTATTGTGACCATGAAATATTATGTCTACTGTAAGACTAACCAAGACCTATGTAGTTCCATAAGTTTATAGATGGTGTAATCATAAGAACATTTAGAACATTCTTCTGCGTTGGAACATGCCTCATCACATTTCTAGTGTCTTGTTTCATCCTATGGATTGTTTTTATGGCATTATATCTCACGGAGCACAATAAACATAATGTACGTAGTTTCAAAAGTTTATGGACTTTGCGCCCCGCACTATTTCCGCACCGTTTCCGCACCTTTTCGGGAAACACTTTGCGCGCCATTTCTATTCCGCGCGCATTTTGTTTCCCATTCCTTTGCGGCGCGCATTTTGTTTCCCGAAATGGTGCGGCGCGCAACTCATCGGCTCTCAGTGAGTCTACAAAACACGCTCTTCAATAATGTATACGACGTAAAAAAGCTCGCATCTTTATTCGAGCGCGTCGTTGTTCTTATGCACCTAAAGGTTTCTCAACCGGTCACACAAGAAGAGCGCAAATGGAATGTGTATGAGCATTCGACGAACAACCTGAACTCGGATTCAACACCACTTTAATCAATATTTCAGAAAGAATGTCCCAATAATTCGTCTTCTAATTCGTCAATAATGCCTCCGTGGCCAAAACCCTCGTTCACACTTCTTGGCACTTACACTCGTGCCTCCGTTTCAGCTGATAACGTTTATTGCTCAGAAGTTGGCAGGTGGGAAATACTATGTCTACTACAAGTTATAAATAATATTTATCCCTAACTATAAGCCTGAGACTTTTTCAGTAAAACATTGATTGTCGCCCCTTTATCAGAATATGTGTAATGTTTTTTTTCAAGTTTCTACCATATTCCAAAAGTTTATATTTTTACAAGAAACAAACGTTCTAATTGTAAGTGTTCACTCTTATCCGATACAGAGAACATAATTTACTGCTGCTTTCTGATTCTGATTTTCTGACGAAATTATAAGAGGCTGACAGCCACGTTCCCTCCATTCTTTCATTTTTCATCTAAAATATGCACGTTATCCAGAACACATAAAAAAATGAAACTTTGAAAATAAGCATCCAGCCAAAGTCGTTATTCACATTTTTTCTTCAGAAATGTGCTAATCGAGGGCGGAAATGCAGTGGATGCAGCCGTTGCAACACTTTTTTGTATTGGAGTATTCGATGCACAGTCAACAGGGCTCGGAGGCGGACATTATATGACTATATATGACCAGTATGTTAAAGCAGTATTGTACCCACTTTGGGAAAATTGGTACGTAAATCCTATGTATCCTAAGAAAATTTGGTGCGGGAAGCTTGCCCGAAAGGGCACCGAATTCGCATATAGGATTTGCGTATCATATGCAAATTTTCCAAAGTAGGTACAATACGGCTTTAAGAACATGTTTTTACCTACCGTACGGTCTGATGCGCACTATCTATAACCAGCTAGTCCAAGCCTTCATTCGCTAAAGATTTGTACTAATTCAAAATTCAGGAAAACAAAACAATGCACAGTGCTAGATTCTCGTGAGGTGGCACCTCAGGCGGCCACTGAGAATATGTATGCAAATTCGCCGGATGATAGTAAATTCGGTTGGTTGTCAGAAATTCTTTCAATTCTGTTGTAGATAATCCTCTACCCAACTCCCAGGACCACCTTAGGGCCCTTAGGGGCGTGCCCATATGAGAAACACAAACATTTGTTAGCTTCTTCTTTACGTAACATGTCATGGTTACTTTATTAACATTGCTAAGCTACTTTTTTACCACCACGTCGGTGCTACCAGTCGCGCTCGGGAATTGAACCCGCAACGTTTGGTTTGAGCAGCAGCGCTAACCACAACACCACCACTATCGGCCAGTTAACTTTATTTTGCGTATTTAGGTTGGCGAGCAGTGGCTGTCCCGGGACAACTACACGGATTATGGACGGCTTTTGTTGGCTATGGAAGCGGGAAAATAAAATGGAGCCGACTTCTTGAACCCGCTATTCAGTACATACGAAATGGTTTCTCATTCTATTGGTCTTGTCATCCTCCGCTGCTGAGATTTTCGGAATTGTCTTTAATTTGAGGATGTTATTATGTTTAACTTCTCTACTTCATGACGGCAATTTTGGAGTTGATCCCTAGTTTTTTAAGTTTGGAGTTGATTTCTCGCATCAAAATACCTCCTTTTTCTATTATATATATAGAGAAATAACATAATGTACTAAAGCATAATAAAATGTACCAGGAAATTACTCCACAAAAGATGTAGCAATTGTTTCTATCAAAGCTCTCAGCACTAATCGTTTCTACTTCAGGGTATCCATGTTCGCAGCAAATGGACGAAGCGTTGCAAGAGCATAGAAGCGATATATTTAAAAGTCCCACAATGAAAGAATGGATAAATCCTGACACACGAGATGTATTTAGAGAGGGAGAAATTATCAAAACCAGGTAAATGTTTGATAAAAAAAATATTAAATTAAGAGAATATATTGTACTGGGCATAATCATATTACCATGGTAATGAATAGTAATATTATTTCAAAAACTGTGAAGCAAGTAGCACATTGTCTTCTGCAGCCCAGACGCTGTGGCTTGGCGGCCCGACTGTTCCCAGGAGCCAGGAGAACCAATTCTTTAAATTAGAGTTAATTGGCCAGAATACGAACCAGCTGAAACCAATGACCGAGATCTCGTCAGGCCGTGTATTCCATGCACAGGTTCAGATTATGGATCCAACTTTACCTTCTTTTTCTTTTAGAGAAATTCTTGCCGACTTCATGGAAAAGCTCGCAAATTCCCCGGATCCCCTGAAACTATTCTACGACAGTGATGAGGTCACTCAAAAATTTGTGGATGAATTTAAAGCGAATGGTTAGTTTATATTTTTTCATAAGAAAAACTATCGATTAACTTTTCTAGGTGCATAACTTTTCTAGGTGCATATCTCAAAGGCAAAAATTGGTAGCGCAGATATTTTCCCTTTGCACAATAGTTTAGTTGGGGAAATGTTTCAAATTAGACAACTATTTTTTGGCATTTTCTTACGAGGAGGTATCACGTGGACTTATAGTAATGTAGTAATTAGTACCTTTCACCTAAAAATGGTAGCTAGGGTAGCTCTGAAAAGGTACGTCGGCTCCTCGGGCAGATTGGTCACGTGGAGACTGTGCAGTTCCGCCAAACTCAGACTCTGCCGATTCGGTTGATATAACAATGTGCATTACTATATCTGATTTAATTCTAGGCGGACTTCTTACTAGAGACGACTTCCGTGGTTACCAAACTCTAGTCAAGACTGGAACCGATGTCCTCATAACTAAGTGAGTCACCTACTGTAGTGTAATAAATTGCATAAATTTACATAACCATGAACAATAGCTGGCCATCTTGACGTACGCCTCGAATTTTGTTTCTCGGTATTGTGAAGTTCGACAATACGCCTCTGAAAAATTAGTGAGTCGATCTACATCCTAAGAGAGATGATTCTATTAATTTAGACTGAAGAACGACCGATATATTTGTGGTCCACCACCGTCAAGTAGCAGTGCCGTTACACATGGAATTATTCACGTTATGGACGGGTTGGGCCATCTTAGTCATAACTATTTTTTTGCTCTATGTTATAAGCTTGATAACGTATTCACGACTTGACCCTTACCCTTACAATTAACATATGGTTAGCCACTTGAACAACAAGTAGAAGACATGCATTGCCTTTTAATATATTAATATATTGTCAAGGTGTTTATCATTGAAACTGTGATCAAACAAAAAAAAACAAGTTGTTTACACATTTTTATTGCAGGTACGACAATAATCTAAATACGTTTGATGGGGTGGTCGACTTCTTCCACAGATTTATTGAGGTAAACAAATTGTATTTTTTATTTCCTTTAGTGATTTACCAAATTCATAGGATTTTGGAACAAGTTTTTTTCACACAAATACAAATGTATTTGTAGTGCCAAGCTGCCAAGCATAGCCAGAAATAATGTTTCGCCAATAAAAACAAACGATTAAAAAAAGCATGTAAATCTTCATTTTCGCAATCAAAAAAAAAAGGAAGGACAACGTAAGTTAGCCCCTTTCCTTAACCAATTATAATTTCAGTCGAGTAAATTTGCATTTGCCACCCGTAGTTGGCTGGCCGACCCAGTTTTTGTCCCAAATGCCACGGAAATTGCCAGGAATATGACACGACCCGAATGGGCTGAATGGGTTAGGTAAGACAATATTAATATTTTAGGTTAATAATTATATTTAGCACCAAACTGATCATCTACTATTATATATTTCTTACTCCGATTTGAGTTTCATTTTCACTCGTACAGTTGTGTTGTTTGTTAGCGAAAACCCGGCCGGTTTTTCGCTGGAGTACATTAACATTCTTATGCGTCATATGCAAATGAGCATTATTTAGCATAAAAATACACCCTAATTAGACTCCACTTCGTATAAATACATTAGAATGCTGTTGTCCACGAGGCGTTTCAAAAACCGGCCGGTATTTCGCTTTGAATAAATGTTGAATAACATATACATATATGAAGATAATGCAGTTTAAAACGAAATACAAGCCAGGCCGGTTTTTGAAACGCATCGTGGACAGCTGAATTCTTACGTATTTATACAAAGTTGCTCGAATTTAGCTCGATTTTTGTATTCTAATTTATGTTAATTTGCATAAGTTGCATAAGAATGATGATGCACTCGCTGTGTTTCAAAAAGCGGACGGTATTTCAAAAGTTGTGACGCATCGGATTCATATGGCTTCAAGATATTTGAAAACTACCCAAACAATTTCAGATCAAAAATTACTGACCAAACACATGATGATTCCTATTATGGAGGAGATTTTGAGGTTCTTTTTTTCATACCTTTTTTATTCTAGCTTTTGATTAAATCCCTTTATGTTTGGCCGTACGCCTAAGCCTAAGCCTAAGCCCATGTGATTCGTAAAGTCCCCTTCTTTTTCTTTACAAACCAACAGACCGTTTTTTCAAGGGTCTCAGCCTTTGATAAGAATGGGGTGTTAATATTACTTCGTCACATGATTCCATGAAGTAAAGACCGAGATTTTGTTTTGGACCAGCGGGAAAATCGAGCGCATGCAATACCCTAGTCACTGCGTTACCCTTACACTCATCATCACAAGGATGGCACATATTGGGCCATCAGTTGTGGGGCTTAGGCTTAGGCTTAGGCTTAGGCCTAACAATAAGCCTATGAGACCACTTTATCAGCCTGGCGCCTAAATAATTAAAAAACAAAACTGATCCGTTTTCACGTCTTACATGTCATTTCTGATTCTGTTCCTATTGATAATAGGCGGCTCCAGAAGATCATGGTACCACACACATTTCTGTAACGGACGCCGACGGAAATATGGTATCGACAACGTCGACCATTAATCTATAGTAAGCAATTTAAATTAAACCATAAATTCTTTTATACATACTGTGGCACAATAATTCTAACTTCTAACACACTCCACGCCCCTTTCACTGTTGGTCACTGGTCACTGAGTAAGCTGAGTCAAACACCAAAAAAAATTAAAATAAAACTTTATCTTTAATAGTCCTTCTGAATACTATGACTGTCTTCCTAGTAGAAATGAACATTTTCATTATTTCTCTGCGTATTGACATTTTACTTTCAGTTTCGGCGCCATTGTTTCATCAGAGTCCACGGGAATTGTTTGGAATGACGAGATGGATGATTTTAGTTCTCCTGGTATGTTGTTAGTTGTTGGAATAATTTTGCAATAATAAAAAAAAATGTTTTTTTTCAGTTTGTATCAAAGGCGGTTGCTTGATTTAAAATATTGGTTATGTATGTAGGCGGTGGTTGAATAAGATTCCTAGGTAGCGTTCAAATTTGTCTACGATTTAGGTCACAGCAATGCATTCGGCTTTCCACCGTCTCCGGCAAACTTTATCCGTCCTGGAAAACGTCCACTGAGCAGTATGAGTCCGCTCATAATCTACAGCACACAACCGAATGGGGTGAGTGATTCGCTTTATAATGGGGCTCAAAGTATGCTGAAATTTTACCGTATTTTGGAACTACACGAGAATATTTTTTATTTTCCGTGGTAAATATGCAGGTTTCGTGCAAAAATACGTGACAGGATCAAGG
Source organism: Pelodera strongyloides (assembly GCA_036852015.1). NCBI lineage: Eukaryota > Metazoa > Nematoda > Chromadorea > Rhabditida > Rhabditidae > Pelodera > Pelodera strongyloides. Next base: position 21,787 of record JAANDG010000980.1, on the reverse strand, counting down.
ACATTTTCTGGGATGCCTTAAAACCACATAATACTTTCTGGTTTAGTTTAATATATGCTTTAGGATTTATTGCAATAAGGTTAAGAAGCTGAAATTCAACAGAAAACAAACATAGAAAAAAGGTACTGTAAGTTTCAATGAAAATTACTGTAATTTTTTTAGAAATCGATGGTTGTCGGTGGAGCTGGGGGCTCGACTATCATCACTGGAACTGCAGGTTTGAATATTTGAAAGCAGAAAAGTGGTTGTATGCTAATTTCCCAATATCCATGTTCGTGTCGGTGTAGCAGATTCTCTCCTTTACGCTAGCGGTCCGGGCTCAATTATTCAAGGGTGGTTCAGTATAGCTATTCAGACCATATAGTAGACGACGAGTTCCAGATGATAAGTGCGCGGTCTTCTTGCTATGGGCTAGAAGATATCGCGTAGGTTCCCTAACCATGTGGCTACCTCCCATTCAAGTAATAGTTTGATTAATATATTTAGTAAGATAATATTTGAGCCGTTGCTCTGCACACAATGATGATGGATCAAGATGTGAAAACAGCAATGGACTTTCCAAGGATTCACAATCAACTGCGCCCAAACGACACTTATTTTGAACCACGTTGGCCTCCGGTAACGTATACTTCCCATAAAATATGTTCCACTGTAGCGTAAGGATTATTTATTGAAAGTGTAACACGTGATACCACTCGATAAGGATATAGCCATCCAATTGATGTCAACGTCATACTATGAATAACTATGATAACAGTCATATCTAATTACCAAATGATAAGCTAAATGTTTTAGGAGTATCTCAAAGCACTGGCGGCACGCGGTCACAAAATGACAAAAGATGACTACTTGACCGAAATGACTTGTTTGGCACGAGATATCGACGGAAAAGTTTACGCAAACACAGATTTCCGCAAAGGTTTTGAAAGCTCGCCGGCTGGATATTAACAAACAAACGGAAACGATTTGTGGCATCAAATGAGTATAGAATTGGCTGCGACGAACTCTTAAAGGAGGAGGCGCCCGAGATCTAAGTGTACGATTTATTCCTCCTTATCGATAGATGACGGCATTTGCTTCCAAGAAAGATGCCTTACGAAGCAAAAGCTTTTAATTAGAAGGAATAAATCAGAATAATGCTCAAAATTTTATCTAAATTCTTGACCGTAGCCTTTGTAATTGTGTGTGTCCCGAGGGTATCTGGGAGACTCAAAATAAGAAAATAAGGGTGAAACAATAGCTAGATACCCTCGGGACACAAAGGCTACGGTCAGGAATTTAGATAAAATTTTGAGCATTATTCTGATTTATTCCTTCTAATTAAAAGTTTTTGCTTCGTAAGGCATGTGTATTGGAAGCAAATGCCGTCATCTATCGATAAGAATAAAGAAATGGTACACTTAGATCTCGTGCGCCTCCTCCTTAGAGAAATCGAAATAGTGCTAATTTAACACTGTAATTGTTATTGTTTTATTCTATGCATACAATGTCTTCTTACTTCGTACCTTTCTTTTATATTTTCGAAACACATACACAAACAAAACATTTATTATTAAAAAAGAGGCTTGATTATTTTTCCTCAGCAATCACTAATAAGGCAAACATTTCAAATGTGGAAAAGTGAGAGAAAAGATATTAATATATATAGTAAGTTATGCGAACCCGTATAGAAAAGTGTTTGTTAATTGACGAAGGTGGGAAAATGCAGTGTTGACAATGTAAAGACTGGATTTGATTGCGCAGCATCGCGCTTGTACCGCGCTATCCTTGCCTAGCAAAGCTAAGTAAGTGCAAAATTTCCCAACTGATCAGTCACAGAAATCAGTCATCAGAAATCAGTATCATTTTATTGTGCTGCACACATTGTGGTGCTATTTAGTAAATAAATCATATATTTTTATTGCACAGTCACAGTTAGTGCCAAGGATGTGCGTTGTGCAGCTAAGCGTTGTCCCGCAAGATTAAAATATACATAAAGCTGATCATAATAATAATAATACTCCTCAACCACTGCTCAACGAGCCCTTTAAAGCATTCTCCTTCACATAATAGTTCTGTAGTAAATAGTACACCCAGTATATGATGTTCAAACCAGTGAAGGTCGCCGGAAACAATTTCCTGAAAGAAATATCCATGTTTTATATCGGTTACCACCCCTTCGAGTATTTATCGAATATCTATCGATCGATGAGGCAGGACGAGCAACCTTACTGAATAACCCAAATCCTAATTGCATATATATTATCTACTGCCAGCCTACCGTCGAATATTTGTCGCTAAGCCTAAGCCTAAGCCCTAACTTATTGATTACCCCAAATTCCCACCTGCATATCTTATCCACCCTTTCTCCAGTCCAAGCCGGTTCCGGCTCCTCCTCGCTAAAAAGGCCGCCAATCGACGCCAGTGCATGAAGGTTCTCAAACATTCTATTCACGGATTGTGGATTTGTGCCTGCAGCAACGGAACTTCTAGTCCCATTCTCTTTCACTTCCTGAATGCTTATGATGAAATAAAAAGGAAAATCATAAAAATACAAAATATAAAAAGAAATTCAGAGGATACATACTGTGGAACCCCGTTTCGACCCCAGTCGCATACGAGGAATTTTACCACGGTGGGGTGTAGTGCCATGGCTTCTGAGTAAAAGGTGAATTGCGGGTTTCTGCTAGCGGAATTTATCTTTTGTTGTTTATCTCAGGTCTGAAGTCACTGCATTGAAACGAAATAATCTGTGGAAACACATGATGCGTCAAGCAAAACAATGCTTTGGGCAGCGCTTATAAATATACTGAAAGATGTTTCTTCATGCAGTTACGGTATGTCTGGTTTGCCAGAGATGATAGAGCAAAATTTGTTGTAAAGTGGATTTGCCCACCGTAAACTGATCCTCTCTCGTCGTTCGAATATCATTTTCTATCACAATTTCTGCACAATTGCCAGAAATTGTGCCGTAGCTATTCTTTGCGTTCTTCCGCTTGTTTCTGAAAAGAAAAACGTTATTTTCGGGAGAATAAATGTAAGCTTCCCAGGGATTTGTCCCCAGGGATTTTTTCCCTGGGGACAAATTCCCAATGGCTGATGAATACGGCCTCTGATAATTAAACGAACGTATCTTTGTATTAAACGAACGTATAATTACGTAAAAGTAAAATCTGCAATTTTTTGGGGAATTTCACAGTATGCGGCCGAAGGCCAAGACATCTGAAGAGCTAGCGAAGGGTCTTTATCCGACTGGCTCAGTTACTAACCATTAATAAAACCACCAACTTTTTTAAGTCCATTGTCCTCATGCGATGTTCTTTCTCTTGCGCTTTCCTTCGCTTTTTCCGTTGAGTGTTCTCAGATTCGATATAACTAAACAATTTAAAGTATATTTTTTTTACAATTTATAACCAAACTTCTAAACAATTAGAGGCTAAGTGATAATTTGTTCTGATCAATTTAGGGCTACGTGTGTACATCATGTGAATATGAAGATGGCACTCATTTAAGCTGGTCAGAAAAATAAACATGCAGTGGAACAGAAGAATACTATTTCATTTGATGATCTAATGTAACGAAAGAAAGGAAGAACGTTGAGAAAAAACCTTACCAAACAAACGCGACTTCCACCATTGTGAGGAAAATGAACCTAAAAATGAACATGAGCTGACACAGAAAAGAGATATTATGCCAGTGCTTAGGCTTAGGCTTAGGCTTAGGCTTAGGCTTAGGTGGAACCACAAACACAAAAGTGTGCGTGTATACGGCGGTTCCGAGTTTTCTATTTATCGACCACTAATCTGTCTTCACTCATTTATGGTTTATAAACGCAAAATATAAAACCATTTTGATTGTACAAAAAAGTGTTGCAAAAATAAATACCCTGTTGTGAGAACCATATAAACATCAATTGACTTGACATATCCAACTTTCGGCAATGATTTGGCCACATTTCCGTACTGAAATATTCAATGTATTTTGAGCATATTGGGCTTCTTCGAGCGTTAGGCACAGTTAATGTATCACCTACGAATATGATTTAATTGCAATTAAACTAATTGATTTATGGTAATTACGGTTTCTAAAGAATCTTCACCTGAAAAGTTAGTGCCATCAAAGAGCTGACTCCCAGGGTGATCCGAGCTGGCAATGCCTAAAATATAATAGATTATTATACAAGATCCAAATTGAGTATGAAACTAATCTGGTTGACTAAACCGGTTAAGTTACCCAAGTTTGGTTTAAAATCGGAGTACCGTCAAACAAAAGGTCACTTTTTCGTCAACATATATTGCATAGAAAAAAGCGTGACTCGTCCAGCTATGTTCATATTTATTCGTATTTTTTCTATAAATCGATCGGCTTACCTTTAAATCTATCCAAAATGATACAAAGGACAAAAACACGGAGGCGTATGTCGGCATATACATTTGCAGGATGTAGAACCCATACGCTCGGGAGAAGGTGAGTGAAACGGTCAACTAAATGCATATTTAGTTTATGACAAAATTATGCTGCATTTAGAAGTTGGAGCAGCCGAACTTCTAAATGCACCATAATTTTGTCATAAAATGAATGAGCCTAGCGTGTGTGTGTGTGTTTTTCTCTTTCTTCGTCGCTGTATATGTGTTTATTTTATTAATTGAATAAAGATAGATGTATATATAAGCCGTCGAATGTCTTGATGAGTTGTTCGCTTGTTTCTGTTCCAAGTTCCAATTTCCAACCCTTACCATTTGTAACGCTCACAAATGGCTCGTAAGATACAGATGGAATACTTTCTACGTGTGTCTTGTGTGAATGAAAATTAGGGTCTTGGACGATTGGCAAACTAAGCCGAGCCTTCTACAGTTTATCGATTTAATAGTACATAAATGAACGAAGGAACTCTCACTTGGTCCCATTGCCCTGCAGCATATTCAAAGTGATTCTTTGTCCATTGTAGTCCATATAAAGTGAAATCAGCCAGCTTTGACTTTGCGATAGAAAATACCTAGGAAAAGCATATAGCTAATTGTCATATGAAAGGACACTCTTTCGAACAAACAGTTACAAAGTTGCAATGCAAAGATTACATTTAAGTTTGTAAACTTTGATTGTAAACTTTTTAAAGTGGATTTGTGCTCTTAAATTAAAGTTCTATGTATAGACACGTATCGGAGCTCTTTTTGATTCTTATGGTTTGCCTCCGCTATCGCACAATGAATGTTGCGATACGTTGGGCACAACATTACTGTCGGAGGCAAATTTTATTGTCCAGTAAATCCACAATTCTACAAAATGCGTAAAGGTAGTAATAGTATTTTTCACCAATTTAATTTCCTTATTAGTCGGCTTTCACGATCTTGGAGTGCCCACATAATAGTTGGACGCAGCAATTATATAACTCGAGCTAATATAATAATTCACTCACCGGGCTCCACTCCCTCCAATTTAGAACCACTTTGGCAGCGTTGTATGCATAACTTTCAATTACCAGCTCGCATACCATCACGTCCATGGGGAAGAGAGCCAGGTCAACCTAAGAATTAACATATCATACAATGTGCCAACTTGAATGCAAATAATATAAGGGCTATATGGCAGCCTTGAGCCAAATTTCGTAAAATTTTGTGTGTGAACGAAAAATTGGCGAAACTTAACAGGCCTCTCGCCCACACGGCTATGGTATGTGACTGAAGTATTTGGTGGTGGGAGGCGCTAGCGTACACTGAGAGCCGATGAGTTGCGCGCCGCACCATTTCGGGAAACAAAATGCGCGCCGCAAAGGAATGGGAAACAAAATGCGCGCGGAATAGAAATGGCGCGCAAAGTGTTTCCCGAAAAGGTGCGGAAAAGGTGCGGAAATGGTGCGGCGCGCAACTTGCGCCCCGCACCATTTCCGCACCTTTTCCGCAACGTTTTTGAAAGCGCTCGGAGGATCTGCCCTAAGTGCAGTTGTTCTACTAATATTTTTCCGCAAGCACAGATCTGACATGTGCTGTGTTGCCGAGTGGTCTAAGGCGCTGTTCAGTGAAAGTATCTAACAAGAGTGTAGGGTTCGCATCCAACACGCTGCTTTCTTTTTGCAGTTGCTACTTTTCCCGCACCGTTTCCGCACCTTTTCGGCAACGGTTTGGGGGTGTTTCCCGCGACAGTTTGGGGGTGTTTCCCGCACCAAAACGGCAACCAGAGACGGTGAAAAAAACTTTTGCGGCGCGCATCAAATTCTTTTGCGGGAAACACCCCCAAACTGTTGCCGCGCGCAACTCTTGAGTTTCGTTGTATAGTGGTTAACGCACTGGTAATCCAAAGACGCTGGGCTCGATTCCCACTCGTCCAATATCACAATTTTTCGATCACAATCAAAATTTATCATAAAATGCTCATACGTAAAAATCCAACAGAACACCGCATTCCTGCCTTTTTAAAACCTTGGTATTCTTTTGTTTTCCTTATGGGAAAATGTAAAGTTAAAAGCATAGACAGAACTCTTCAAGAAAAAAGCCCACCACCAAATCTTTAGTCAAAATAGACCATATAGGTAAATTGAAACGAACCTCACATGGGCCTTGTACCTGGAGTCGATAGTTTACCTAAATGATTCATGATTTATATTATTGACATACATACCTTCACACAGAGTATCGACAATAAGTAACCCCAAACTTTTGCTGACATGAGGTTTTTAGATAAAACAGACTACTAAACTTTAAACCAATGAAAAACAAACCCAAACGGTTCCATTCGGATAAATCATGAGGAATATGTTGGGCGTGGGCGACGAGTGTATATCGGTCTTCTTCGAATTCACAAAACAAACGTTCGGAGTCCAAATTTTGTCAATCATTTGATATCCGAGGGTTAGATTCTGAAAACAACACAAAAGAAAATAAATGGATTTGTATCAAATGGTTTAAGATTTACGAAACTTTCGCTAGCTTTACGCCAAGAATAAAAATAATGTCTTTGTGCCAATGGCATAAAGCATAAAGAAATAAGTTGACAGCAAAACATGCAATGTTTCAGTGAAATAGGAAAAATACGTTGGAAAAATAACTGGAGTCTGTTGTGGGAAATCGATGCACAATTGATTACATATATAGGGAATGGGTGGCGACGGTTCGCTGGGGTTTTTTTCGTTGTTGATCGCTTAGTGACCATGTGGTGATCAAGTTTCATCGAAAACCCTCATCAACTGGCCATAAAATGGTCACGAACCAGTCACGAAGGTGCCACCGACGGTTTTTCTGTGGTTTCGACGATTATTTAGTTTTCCTTTGTACACGTAAATTCGCTCCTGCGTGGAGTTTTTATCTAATGTCTCAAAAAGATTTTGTTAAAACTGATTCTGTACTTTATTCATTAAATAAGGTCTCGCTCTTCATTCCCGATAAAAATTTATATATGTACATAAAACAACGAACCGCTAGGCATGGCGCCAAATGCTCAAAGCGAAGCCGTGGATCGTGCCATATCTGACTGAAATAATACAGTAAGCCGATTTAATTCCTTTTGTGTTTGATGTGTTAGGTAGTAAAATTGGAAAGTGACTTCTTACAATCATGCTTCATTTCATAGTAAGATTATTGATGTTATCGGAAATACTGTCACACCGTCACAATGTAAAGGTAAGAGACTACAACACAGAAACAAATCAGTAAGTGACAGTCAAGTGTCTCATAGATAAAGGGGCTAAACCCTTCACTATTACTAAAAAACTGTTTGGAGCGGTATTTTTTCTTCAGAAACAATCCAAACAACAACTGATTGTCAGTGCAAGAACCACGCCTCTCACAAATTCAGTAGCAGTGAAGGCTTACTGTTTGAGCGGTATGTATCGTTATCACTTTTATTGGTATTTATTTTGTTCGTCGACTCAAATAAATATTTGTATATCACCTGAATAACAAATCCAGAGTAAAGCTGGAGCTTATTTCTGAAATCTGTGCAATTGACTGGATCACAAACTCGATGATCACCACAGTAGGTCCTTCCTTTGTTGGAAGCATATTCTTATTATATCCTTGATCGAACAATTTTGTCAGAACATACTGAGAGATTGTATCGTTGGCCGGATCCCTAAAAAACTAGTATTTATTTGTTTTATTATATATTCCACTTGGATTCTTATAAATACTTCTACGGGGGATGGCCAGTTATGAAAACATGACGTGGTTTATTTACGTGAGATTCCTCAGTCGTTCTATTGTTCATTTATATCTGTGGTGCTCTTCCATAAGCATAAAAGACTAGTGAAAAAGTTAATTTAGAAAAATCTGCACACATTTTATGAAATTGCGCATAACTAGACTTACAATTAGATTTTAGCCACTACCAATTTCCTAACTTCAACCATTCATTTGGTTATTCACGTTTTACTTATGTGAAACTCACTGGCATAAATCACCCCAAATTGGCTCGTCATGGATTTGCTGCGTAGCTGCGATAGCGGCTAACTGCCCGGCCTGCCCTATTCCCCACAGCAGGGTGAAGAGATTCATTCGTCCGGTCAGCGATGTGTTAGCGATTTGCAGCGGAGCAGTTGGCAACGCCAAGCTTAGCAGAGCATCGCCAGCTGAAACAACGCTGACAGTTTATTAGGTAGTGTTTGAAATTTCGAAAGTAGATGTTTACTAACAACTGAACAAAGTTGTGGGCACAACGCTATTCGGACTACTGAGGCTAAGTAAGCGGAAAAACTTCAAAAATCCAGCTCTTTCAAAAAAACCGAAAAATTTGCAAATTATTTGGTGAGTGTTCAACTCGCATAACAATGTATTGATGAAGAAGACAAATACTACAAACTACAATGGATGACCGAGCTAAATAAGAAACAGCTTTTTTGAAAATGTCTATCGGATTTTCCGAATTATCGTCATGGAGTATACGAGAGATGAAGGCCCTAAATTCTGAAGGTTGGGCACGCGTTGCGAAGCAATTATTCAAAAAATTTCGCGAATGTGTTTACACAACGTTTCAATATACACTATATAGATAGAAACAAACATCACTTCACCTATAATATCTAGCGAATAGTGAGAAAATAGCGATTAAAATTTGCATTTTATTCGGACCTCCGGCAAGAAAAACTCCACACGAAACATGTAAAGTAATTTAACACAAAGTAAAAGTGTACCTACATTGCATAGATATGCTATTGTTTTTTCCAGTGATTCGTTTTCTATATATTCCATTAATTTCCTTCATAAGCCAAATTCTTTGTATGCAATTTACACTAGGTCAACAGTTCACAGTCGCATATTTGAACTATCGAAAAAGCAAAACGAAAACATACTGCTTGGGTGCAAAATCAAGAAAACAAAATTTAAAAATCACCAATAGGATGCAAAAAAGAGCAAAGAGTGAGTATGTCGTTAAAAATTTATCGCAAGTGTAAGGTGCGGAAGGGGGATATTTTGTTGTCTTTTATATTTTACGCTTCTTCGAACAAAAAGTAGCTGTGGATACGCGTGATCGAGCCACTTGAATACACCCCTTCCAAAAACTATAATATTCTTTTTCACTTTTTTTTGCAAAGAATATATGGAGGGTTGCTCCTAGTATTATAACATGCAATTTGAAAAACGTTGCCTTAGTTGGTGATTTTCGTTTCAAACGTTTTCAACTGATAATTTGTCTTCGGTGAAGTGTGAAATAATGATGTGCGTGTACAATGCAGAAATAATACCCACTTATGGACATAGATCCTTGAAAATGTAAGTGCTTTAACTTAAATGCAAAAGTTTATTTATTGCTGCTGGGTATTGTTAGTCAAAAAATATCATGATGTGGGCTTGTTTTAGAGGGATGTATATCCAGGATCGCAGTTTTAAAGGGGATGTGAAGGAACTCCAAACACAATCTGCGTTCTTTGAGAGACGCTTCAAAAGAAACGTTTCATACTTGCTTCAAAATAGAATATATCACACTCTTTCATAGACATCAGTGCAAATGCTCATCAGTGAGAACTATGACTATGAATAAAAATAAAGATCCAATTCACAAAAGGCATACTTTCGGTTTAAAAATGTGAGGACCCACAAAAATGCGAGCAGCAGAGCTCGACGCCGCAGGTAGACAGTTGAAGTTGAAGTGATGCAACATTATAAATAACATTGTAATATTGTAATAACAAATATTAACATACCCATCACACCGCTCGTACTCCATACAACGGTAATATAAAAATGTATTACAAGATGAAAAAATATTTGCTTTTTATATAGTGGAATAATGGCAAATATTGAATGTAGGCAACAAATCAAAAAACCAATTTGTAATCGCCAGATTTCCGAAGCCAGAGCAAATTAGTTCAGGTAGATCCTTCAGCTTCAGACTAATATCGCGATAATATAGTAAACACCTGATAGGCTATTGATAGGTAATGTACTGTAGAATATCAGAATAATGAAACACAGGAATATGTCGATAGTGAGCAGAGGAATAATATACGCTAAGGCTTATTGTTAGGCTTAGGCTTAGGCTTCAGAGAGCAACTCACTTTGCGGTCGATTTTGCGTTCTTTTCCCGTAGACTACAGCATCCAGAAGGCGGCGGCAGTCTTGACGTCCCCGAAATTATATGCAAATTGAGGCGACAAAATACGTTCCAAAAGCGTGAATTGCGACCAGTCAATTCCTGCCAGGTGTCTGCTACTGCATATGCTCTCCAAACGCTCCTAGACTCATAAGCGTTTAGCTTAAAAAAGGTATAACAGCCGGTTTTTGAAAGGCTCTTTGAACGACGGTACCCAATGTAGTGTATGTAAATCTGTAAATGTAAACAACTACACTATAATGCGCGGTTTTCATAATTATATTCACTTGCATACAACACAAACAACATATGATGGGAATGCAGTTGTTTCAAAAACCGGTCGTTACATCGATTTAAACCTAAAAGCCTGCTGCACTCATGGCCGGACCAAATGTGATGAAATATTTCCGACAATACAGATGCATTTTAGACTTTTTATTTATGAACGAAACTAGGGATTTGATAAAAGACAAATTTCATAAAAGGCGAAACACTGATGAACACCGCTTTGTGCAGCACTCACAAAACGGGACAAGGTGCACCGCAAAAATGCTAGTATTTGTGCGGAGAGGTAGCGTGTGCGCGGTAGTTGCGCCACAGATGCGCCATCCGGACTGGGCGAACAGACACGTTGTAAGGTACACCCAATGTCCAACTTAGCTTACATAACCCCTGATCGCGTGGCACATTCGTCTTCTTATGATAAGTATATAAGAGACGAGCAGGAAAAATATCAACAAATTTATGGATATTTCCACCGCCTTAGCACCGATGGAGATTCCACAGACAAATTTAATTCCTCAAATAAAATTTTGACGAATTTAAATCCACTCTTGACAAGGGGGTGCATCGGGCTCTCTCTTAATTATTTACTTATTGAGGCATGAGGTTCGAAGAAAGAAGTCCACGCCCGAAGGTGGATTTCTAGCACTGGAACTAGTGCGACGAGGTCTTTGTTATGCGCAATTCAATATGTAGAAAATAGACTCGGAAGACAAGAAGCTATTCAAAATTCCTACGCAATCCGAAGACACTCCAATGAAACATCCGAAATTAAATAATGAATCGTTTCAAGGAAATCTGAGAGATCAAGTTGAATGAGCTCCCTTGTATAGTACTTTGGGCTCATCTTTGTGGGTATCACTAGGTAAGTCCCAGAGTCTATCCGAAACTACAGTACTTAAATTTGCACAAATTCAGGGAACGGCCTTGTCAAACGTACGTATCAAACCTAGTATCATATACCAATGTTGTAATAAATCAACCGGTGGTGTGGAATAGGAATAAACAACTAAGGGATTACAAACGGTCATAAACCGCACACAAGAACTCGTCATAAAGGGAGCAATGATTACTTTTCCGAATGTCTTTATGAACGGCATATACACACATAGAGAGTTGATGTCCTCTACTCTATAGAAGAGAGAGAGAGAGAGAGAGAAATAGAGATAGAGAGAGAGAGAGAGTTTATGTCCCTGCACCCTCTATATTAAGTCCACTATTTGGTGTTCTCTATTTCCACATATGTATGATTATAGAGGTTCGGAACGAAGTGATACCACTTGAGGAGAATTGAGAAGGAAAAGGAATTCGCATTTCATCTTTAACCCCGAGCACAGATCAGATCTTCAAGGAGAAAATAAAAGGTTCACGAGTCAAGATGTTACGAGCTTCACTGGTTTATCGCACAGCACATGATGTGGGCCGCGCACACACGGCATATATCTGGCCCACCCATGAAAGTATAAAAAGAATGCTGCGCTGTGCAGCGTTCCTGAGTGCAACCGTCCTTTCTCTGCCATACACTGATATGTCTACTTGCGCGATCATCACCCCGCTTCTTTCTTCACAAATATGAATAGCACAGACAAAAAAAAAACTGTCAAGAGAAACCACATACAGACGTGAGAAGTGTCTCAGAACATATGCCTACTGTTTTTAACAAACTTTTGAAAATAAATAAGCATAAGCTATATATTATCCGCCACTACTTAGCCACGGCAAGTTCACTGGCGCATATCTGTTTGTTGTCGGAATTGCTGGACCCACGAAAAAAACCCAGGAACCGTTGCCAAATGGCTTCCTCTGTTCTTAATCTTTTGCTAATAAATCATTCGAATTTGCATATTTTCGATCGTATCGTTTTTATTCGTGGGCTTCAGCCTAATTGTAAGCCTATTCCCCACAGCTTCCCTAACCCTAAAAACAAAAATACAGAAAAAATTGTTTATTTTGCATATTTACAGCAGCGAAGTTAAAATATTAATTACACATGAAGGCACTGCCATGATCGACACTTTACGAAAGAAAAAACTTTAATACACGTCAAGACCCGACATTTCTAAAAAAAAGCAGAACATAAATTAGCATAGCAACATTCGAAAACTGTATTGATTGGGTTAGTCACCAGTGGTAAGAAAATCAGTACAGTCGATAAAAGCAAATATGAGTTAATATAAAATGTGTAAAAAATGCACCGGACAAGAATAATGCAATCTAACAATTAAACAGCAGCAAGAAAAAATAAAATGTCTAAAAATGTGAGATAGAAATGTGAGGTAATTTGTTCTTTGTTTGCTATACTACACTTTACTAAATTAGTAAGCAGCAAAAAATCGTTGGGATTACTCGACAAGTTTCGGGTCTTATGGAATGAGGTTTCACAGTAATGTTTTTGTAACCCATCTTGTTCTGAGGCCATCTTCATCACTCCGAGATTCCCTCGGGGAAATAGTCCCTGGGGACAGAAAATAGCATATAGCATTCTAACCTGAGACACGCAGAGAAAAAGACGGGGAATTCCCCATGGGGAATTGAGTGGTGAATATGGCCTCTGTGCAAACAAATTCAGCTCAACTTTTCCCCCGTTCCAAACGACCCTACACGCGTCAAAACAAAGCAAAGACTCATGCGTCCATCCTTATACCTACACAGGAAAACGGAAACACGAAAAAAACACGGGTTTTGTGAAAAAACACAACGAAAAACCCGAACATGCTCCAAATAAACAACGATCACTGATGATCCGTGTTTTTTTCGACCAAGTTCCGTGCTTATTTGGTGTTTGCACCAAAAAAACAAAACTAAGATCTGAAAAATAATACATAAGAAAATCGTCGATTATGTTCGAAAAAAACACGGATCATGAGCGGGTTTTTCGATGATCATGTTCCGTGTTTTTTTGGTGTTTTCCATTTCCTATGTAAGCAAAAGCTCATTGATTAAATAATCTTATACCTAAGCCTAAGCCTTATCATTCATCATCCCTTCCCGGCGTCTTAGAGAAATAGTGTAGAATATTCCTCACTGACTTTCTCTTATTCGAACGATTCGATTGCGGTGTAACCGCCGAAGACGTCGTTGCTAAAAACATTTTTTACATGTACAATGGCAGGTCACGATCCAAAACGGAACTCATTGTCACTATGTTTCCAAATTCCCTACTCCCAACAATCGAACACAAATACTCAGATTTTCCCTTACAAGGTATTTATATTCAAATTATTTGGTCCTACTTTCACACTAATTATCAATTATGACTTTTCACTATTGTATTTGAAAATTATTTTATAGGTTTACCGGTTTACTACAATATACCTTTCTACTATTGTTTGTTTATTAACGAAGGAAGGAAATTCAAGGAGGTCCAATTACCTGAACCCTCGCATAGTCATAGGAAGTCATGTACAACAATAAATGGGAAGAGAAATATTATAAACACCCATCCATACCCATGAACGTTTGTAAATTTATTCTTAATCCCGAACCTAGAGTGATAAAAAAAAGTAATAAAAATGACCCACCTGGTGTTCTACTTTGACTCGTAGTCGGTGACAATGCTAATGAAGAAGAAGGGAAATCTTTCAGAGGTGTCTTAATAACGAGTTTCTTCGGCGACTGTATCTCCTTCCTCTGCTCTTCTGTGATCATGTGCGAACAAGCTGAGCCACCAAACTCGGTCACGGAAGGGAGTCTGAAAACTAGTACTACATAGGCGCATAGGCCCTATTCATCAACACGCAGGCAACCCTCCCTGGTCCCGCAAGGAGCTACAGAGTAAGAATGCAGTTGTCACGTAAGGATTCAGTTGTCCACAATGCGTAATAATTCAGTTGTCCACAATGCGGTATTTCGCTTTAAAGACAGAATCAATAAAAATGGAACCTTACCTCACGCGCATCAGTCTTCCTCCAGATCCGTCATTCTTGCTGGGTCTCCGTAGCCAGTCATCCATTGAACGTGGAGAAGATATCAAGTTCTCCTTATCCTCTAAAAATGGTCCTTAGGAGTCTTACAACTTACAACCTTACACGTCAACATTGAGGCGCAAAGAAACCCAAGTTTCCCAATATTTCAAAAAACACGGTAACGTACCCGGAGGTTTAGATTCTTCCAGTTGTCGCAGCTCTGCCTCGCGTAACCGTTGAATATGCCGAGTATAGCGGATGTCCGGAAGGTCAGCTGTCGGATACCTATACATAGGATAATTATTTATGAATACGACACACATGTGCATACAGTGCGTTTTCAACAAGTAGCACAGAAGGCAGCAGGCTACTTGGCTTAGGCTTTGGCTACGATAAGGCTTAGCATAGCACAAATCGAGGGTATATTCATGACAAATGTCTAAATTAAAGTTTTTCTCCCAATGTTTTTCCACCTAACACTATGCATAAAGGGCAAAGGGCAAACTCACTTTGCATGAAACGCGTTCTTCGGTCTCCGAGGGGCCCTCTTTGAAGGTGTACCTGTAGCGGACAAAGGTGAATTTTGAATAGTTCGATTCTCGGCCAGAGCGTGAGACGCCGACGGACTCGCAAATTCCAACCTGTAAAATACTTAAAATAATAAATTTTCTCAAAAGTTTTCATTAATAGCCACTTCATGCGACACTAAACATCTTTGGCGCTTGACGGCTTAAAATCATGAGAACTAGCATTGAACCCCGCAAAATAATGAGTTTATAGGCAATGACCAATTGACTTACAAATCGCCATAAAGCGGTAAAAACAGCCGGTTTTTAGAACGAGGCAATGACCTATTGACTTACAAATCGGCATAAAGCCGGTTTTTAGATTTAGAGTGAATTTTGGATAACTGAATTCCCATACATTATATGCAAAACCGCAAATGAGTATGATTACAATAAAAGCCCGAGCTCACTTAGGGTTAATACAGTCCTCAAGTCCTCATACGTTTCCAAAAGCGGCCCTTAATGTATACTGATAATGATGTACGAACTTGAAGCAAAGCATGTCTAAGCTTGACCTACCTGAGTTGTTTCACAGCTGGAGATCTCTTGCTTGGAGTGACCACCCCCTTCATCGGACTTGTAAATGGATGTTTCCTTTTCGAGCCAGGCCTTGATGGAGGCTTAGTCGGTGAAAGGCATGCTCTAACTGGAGCGGCCGGAGTCAGAGACACCCTGGAAAAGATTAAAATAATGACTTTATACTTTATGTTACGACAAACGAACGCACATCATGGCATAAACTCGTTGACGCTCTGACCGACGAAACCACCATCCGAATTAGCATATTGCATAAATTTAGATGGTGGTCTTGAGCTCTCAGCCATACCAATACCACCATCGCGATTAGAATATTAGGTACCAGCCGTTCGAAGAGCCCTACGGGCTCTTCTCCGACTGGAGGAATCGGCCTTCGGCCGATTGTTTCCCTTTTTAAAAAAAGAATTGCTAAAATGTAAAAAGTTAACTCTTTCTCTTTCTCTTCCGTGCCACTTACATTCACACGTCTCTGATTGTGGAAACGTATAATAATCAGTTTGGATCTCCACTCGACTAATGCTAGCATGCAAATTTGTCATTGAAGGTGCTTATGTAGAGCAGATTGTTACCCTTATGATAAGCTAGCATCGCTCAACCGGTAGAGCGTTGGACTGTGCATCGAGAGGTTGTGTGCTGCTGTGGGTTCGAATCTCGCCAGCGGCAAAGATTTTGTATGCTCTTTCGATCGAAGAATTTTCTTTATGAAGGGATTTCGTTGTGCACATAAAAACAAACCCGTGACAAACTCTTCTCCTTTATATAATAAGATGGTGAAAATCCGAAACGTATCACAAATAGAAATAGAGACAATTTTGGGAAACACTGCATATATTCGGATGGTGGTTTTGAGCTTTTCCCGACGGGTTTGATGCCCTGACGCACATAAACATCTACACACATAAACATACATCTACCCATGATCTCTTTTCCGCGGACGCGGTTACGCATTTGCGCGCTGCGCGCCTGAGAACGTAGTAATTGTCACAATGACACACAACACATTGTTCCAAGGTACGCTACACGGCTCTATCCAAGAATAGGCGGCCTTGCAGGAATAGGCGGCCTTATTTTGGGATTAGGCGGCCTTACAGGAATAGGCGGCCTTATTTTAGCAGGCGGCCTTAGCCCAGGCGGCCTTAGTTCAGGTTCAGGCGGCCTTAGTTCAGGCGGCCTTATTTTTTTTTTTTGGCAGTTTTTTTACATATTTTCTTCGATTTTCTCTTTTAATTTATCCCTACCCATCTCCAGTGCCTTAGTGACCTCTAGTGGCCAATCTCCGTTCACAAAAAAGAGCGACAGTGTGCAAGAGAAGAAGAACACCGTACAGCACGGGCCGCCCATTACACTATTGGACCGAGCTGATACCCCGCAAAAACACTAAGCCACGAGCAACATCCTCCGGTCATTCCCCACTAAAGCTTTTCCATAGAATGGTCCCATTGGCACCACTACTGACACCATTACTATATGTTCCAGTATATGTTCCGACGCGCACATGGCACCAAAGATAAGCTCATGAATAAGTTGCTTGTCGAAATTGCTTCTACATACCCCTCATGATTGTTTAGCCGCACGCTACAGTACATTCTGAATTGCATTGTTTGTTTCGTTTCTAAATATGCTTATTTTTATTGCCGGAATAAATGTTTGTTCTTAATTTGATGAGAGTACGTAAAAAAAGGAAAAATAAACACAAACACGCATTAATATGGAAAGAAATAGGGCCCAGGTAAAAAAAAAAAAAAAATAAATAAGGCCGCCTGAACTAAGGCCGCCCGGGCTAAGGCCGCCTAAACTTTCCGTAAGGCCGCCTGGCCCCTAAGGCCGCCTGTAAATTTGATATAAGGCCGCCTGTTCCTTCGCTAAGGCCGCCTGACCCCTAAGGCCGCCTGAAATTTGCTAAGGCCGCCTATTCTTGGATAGAGCCCGCTACACTACTACAAGTTCAAAGTAGATGGTCAACGAATTGCGCTGTTCCGTACTTCAAACTTCAAACAATTGCTAACCTCACAAAACAATATTGATAACGACGCAAGCACTACATATAAGATTAACAACAAATCGGAGAAGTGGCGCAGTAGTGAACAATTTCCTTAGAATGTGAGACGTGAGAGCATGTAAAACAGAAACAATGTCCAAAAAAAAAGTAACAAACCGTTCAACGGTCGTCAGGAACTTCTCCTCCTCCCTGGGTTCAAATTTCGTGGCCCTTTCAAATCCAGCTTGTGTCATCTACAATTAAAATATGAGAGAATCAGATAATTGAATAGCATGTGAAAATCATACCCATAACAATTGCAATATATGACTTGATGAGGAAAACGCAATTGTGTAAAGGAAAAGAACCGTAACCTATTTTATTTACACCGCACATAGGACCGTAACCCATTTCTGTTACAACTAGTACATACGCAATAACACAAGTCAACATACAAAAGACGCTAGTGCTATGTATGACAAAAGCAGTAACATTTCCGTAACAACTAATACATATACGTAATAACACGAATCTACATACAACAGCGTACATTAGAAGCAGTACCTTACCTTAGATACCTTAGAGATCCACGCATTTGTGTTGACAGGTCCTTATCCAAATGCGTGGATCTCTAAGTCTAAGGTATCTAAGGTAAGGTGACTTTCATATACTATAACTTTCCGGACCGCCATTTCCGGAGCGACGAAATTTATGTTTACGCTCTGGAGACTACAAGATTACTCACAATACACACCTCTTGTTTCCTGCTCGCTGCTCGACAATCCAAATCCTCCGCCGACCATATCCTATATTCCATGTCATCCATTGTGAAGATAAACCGCGAGTCTCTACTCCATCCAACACTACAAACTTCTCCCACATGTCCGCCCAGTTTCCAACTGGGACGTAGAGATTCCGTGTACTTCGCTCGGTCATACCAACCCCACGGTGAGTCATCCAAATAGTGATGCACATCCTGAAAGTTAGAATAATAAAAACTTAAAACTAAAAAGAAAACGCCACATGAGTAAGTCACGTAATGTCAAGATACGTAAACCTTGGCAACCATTTCACCTCAAGTCACCTCAAAATGACAACACAACTTTAAATACTAGTAAGGTAGAAAGTGTTTTTATTTTATTATCCCTCGTCCGTTCATAAAATCCAGTGCTAACGCACATACACACATGGATAG
Source organism: Pelodera strongyloides (assembly GCA_036852015.1). NCBI lineage: Eukaryota > Metazoa > Nematoda > Chromadorea > Rhabditida > Rhabditidae > Pelodera > Pelodera strongyloides. The sequence goes on along the minus strand of JAANDG010000980.1, from coordinate 2,824 downwards.
CGCATGGCCACCGCTACCGCAACTCACACACCCCCACACACACAAAAGCTACGCGATATACAAATATCGACCAAACATATATGAAACAAAACGTATGTCATATTATATACCAAAGGTCCAACCTGTAGGTCCCAAATAACTGCGCAACCGTCCTGAGATCCGCATATTACATAGTCTTTATCGGGACAACAGTCAATCTAAATGGAACATAGAAATGTCATGTATATCACTACATCCCAAAGGTTAACTTTAAATTGTAAATTATATACTAAAAGACTACAATCCAAATAAATGTGATAACGTAGCAATCAAAATTAACATTACAATGCCCAATTATACAACATAAAAAAATACGTGACAAGTGACATACAAAACTGAAATCGTATTATACCACAACACCACGTCTGCGTTGATGAGAATGACTAGATCAGCAGATTATCTCGCCACACTGTTTTCAACTAGAAAACCCTGTGGCAAGATGTATTTCAGTTGAATCTGATCTCGCCACACTGTTTTCAACTAGAAAAACCCTGTGGCAAGATGTATTTCAGTTGAAACTGATCTGTTTTGCCGTTGAAACTGACGCCACACTGTTTTCAACTAGAAAAACCCTGTGGCAAGATGTATTTCAGTTGAAACTGATCTTGCCACACTGTTTTCAATCAAAAAATCTTGCAAAATTTTGCATCTAGAAAAAACCCTGTGGCAAGATGTATTTCAGTTCTTGATCTAGAAAAAAACCCTGTGGCAAGATGTATTTCAGTTGAAAAACTGATCTTGCCACACGGTTTTCATCTAGAAAAAACCCATGTGGCAAGATGTATTTCAGTTGAAACTGATCTCGCCCACACTGTTTTCAACTAGAAAACCCTGTGGCAAGATGTATTTCAGTTGAAACTGATCTTGCCACACGGTTTTCATCTCGAAAAAACCCTGTGGCAAGATGTATTTCAGTTGAAACTGATCTCGCCACACTGTTTTCAACTAGAAAACCCTGTGGCAAGATGTATTTCAGTTGAAACTGATCTCGCCACACTGTTTTCAACAAAAAAAAAACCTGTGGCAAGATGTATTTCAGTTGAAACTGATCTTGCCACACTGTTTTCATCTAGAAAAAACCCTGTGGCAAGATGTATTTCAGTTGAAACTGATCTCGCCACACTGGTTTCAACTAAAAACCCTGTGGCAAGATGTATTTCAGTTGAAACTGATCTCACTGGTTTTCACTAAAAAAAACCCTGTGGCAGATAATTTTTTCATTGAAACTGATCTCGCCACACTGTTTTCTGTGGCTAGAAAAAACCCTGTGGCAAGATGTATTTCAGTTGAAACTGATCTTGCCACACTGTTTTCATCTAGAAAAGATCTTGCCACACTGTTTTCATCTAGAAAAAACCCTGTGGCAAGATGTATTTCTGAAACTGATCTGCCACACTGTTTTCAACTAAAAAACTTCACTGTTTTCATGAAACTAGAAAAAACCCTGTGGCAAGATGTATTTCAGTTGAAACTGATCTCGCCCTGCCACACTGTTTTCAACTAGAAAAACCCTGTGGCAAGATGTATTTCAGTTGAAACTGATCTCGCCTAGAAAACCCTGTGGCACTGTTTTCAATCTAGAAAACCCTGTGGCAAGATGTATTTCAGTTGAAACTGATCTTGCCACACTGTTTTTCATCTAGAAAAAATCTTGCCCACTGGCCACACTGTATTTCATCTAGAAAAAAACCCTGTGGCAAGATGTATTTCAGTTGAAACTGATCTCGCCACACTGGTTTTTTTTCAAAAAAAACCCTGTGCAAGATGTATTCAGTTGAAAACTGATCTTGCCACACTGTTTCATCTAGAAAAAACCCTGTGGCAAGATGTATTTCAGTTGAAAACTGATCTCGCCACACTGTTTCAACTAGAAACCCCTGTGGCAAAGATGCATTTCAGTTTGAAACTGATCTCGCCCACTGTTTTTCTAGAAAACCCTGTATGTTTTCATCTAGAAACCCTGTGGCAAGTATTTCAGTTGAAAATCTGCCATCTGCACTGTTTTCAACTAGAAAAAACCCTGTGGCAAGATGTATTTCAGTTGAAACTGATCTCGCCCTCGCCCCACTGTTTTCAACTAGAAAACCCTGTGGCAAGATGTATTTCAGTTGAAACTGATCTCGCCACACTGTTTTCAACTAGAAAACCCTGTGGCAAGATGTATTTCAGTTGAAACTGATCTTGCCACACTGTTTTCATCTAGAAAAAATCTTGCCACATCTTGCCACACTGTTTTCATCTAGAAAAAAACCCTGTGGCAAGATGTATTTCAGTTGAAACTGATCTCGCCACACTGTTTTCATCTAGAAAAAACCCTGTGGCAAGATGTATTTCAGTTGAAACTGATCTTGCCACACGGTTTTCATCTAGAAAAAACCCTGTGGCAAGATGTATTTCAGTTGAAACTGATCTCGCCACACTGTTTTCAACTAGAAAACCCCTGTGGCAAGATGTATTTCAGTTGAAACTGATCTCTCCACACTGTTTTCAACTAGAAAACCCTGTGGCAAGATGTATTTCAGTTGAAACTGATCTTGCCACACTGTTTTCATCTAGAAAAAATCTTGCCACACTGTTTTCATCTAGAAAAAACCCTGTGGCAAGATGTATTTCAGTTGAAACTGATCTTGCCACACTGTTTTCATCTAGAAAAAACCCTGTGGCAAGATGTATTTCAGTTGAAACTGATCTCGCCCCACTGTTTTCAACTAGAAAACCCTGTGGCAAGATGTATTTCAGTTGAATCTGATCTCGCCACACTGTTTTCAACTAGAAAACCCTGTGG
>JAANDG010000979.1:0-30546 GCA_036852015.1 Pelodera strongyloides | reverse complement strand
TTTGGGGTAGTATATTGCAAAATGGGGTAGTGTTCTGCACTTCTGCCGTCTAGCCGTCTAACAGCACCAACATTCAATTTGTTCTTGTGCTTAGTGTGAATTTGTGCTAATCAGTTTTTTTTTTTCTCCTGTTGGCATTGGTCCAAGGTCCAAGGCGTTGCTTGGCTCTCGTCCAGGATGTACAACGGCATCCCTACCCTCTGCGTCTCCCTTCTTACCCCTATCTGCACACGCTAGTGGTGGTGATAATCGCTGGATATCAAAAATTGGAAAACATGTTGAACATGCAGAAGAGAAGGCATAAGTGTATAAGAGCATTAGAGGGAAAAATGATCGTAAAGTGATGAGCGAAGGAAGCTTCATGGCCACGGGAAAACGAAATAATTGCTGGAAACCACAGAAAAATGGGTGACAATTACGGTTTCCTCATTGATGAATGGTGCTAACTTGCACGTTTTGACAGCTTACATATTCGCTTTAAGAGGTTTGTCATAAAAAACATGTTCGTATATAGAAGTGCTGCACAACATGTTTTTGCGGCAACCATGCGGCATAAATCCTATTCTTGCGGTCACCGTGCGGTGCACGCAGACTTTTGCGGTCATCGTGCGGTCACCGTACTGTGCTTTGCGGTGTTTTGTCTCTTTTTGCGGTGTTCCTGGGCGTGCGGCAACTTTTGCGGTCACTGTGCGGCAATGTGGCAATGCGGCAATGCTGTGCATTGTACAAATCCGTCTATCGGAATGTGATCGGTCGGGCGAGTCGGCGGCGTTCAAAGAACTACGCATAAAACATAGAACATCCAAATCGAGAGCACAAAAGAAGCAACGAAGAGAGGATTTTAGCATATCATCCTTGCCCTAATTTTTTAAATCTACTTTTGAATCCACGTTTCCCGTAGGCATACAATAAAATAAGTGTACTGGGAAGTCGTAGCCGTCTGGTAATAATAATTATTATTACATCGAGGAGATGCGCACTAAAGCCGATAACATAATATAAAATTTGTCCTTCCTTTACCTGTATCCTTCCAAATCGTCTTTCCAAAGAAGGCGTCAATTTTATTACAAATGTTTTTCCCTATTTCTTCAAAGTACTCGTCTTCATTATCTCGTTTGCCGTGCATTGGTCAATGTTTGCATTATTGTACCTGTAGTCGTTCCCAGTGAAAATTGTCTCTGCGTAACACTACTCGCTGGCATATTTATCTTTTTCTCACCCCAGCGGGAGACACAGTTATGATAAGATTGCATATTTAAGGCGAATGTCGAGCCAAAATCCGCAGAGATTCTATACCGCGCTACAAAAAAGCCGTTATTTCAAAAACATAGAGTTAGCACACGTCTAGTACGTTTTCTCTTACACTTCTCTTTCTCTCGCCGCACTCCTTTTTTTTTTGCTGACTACTGTATTTTCACTAAATTTACCTTCAAAACGTAAGCTTTTTTTGAGCCCATTGTGCAAAACCCGCTTGACATTAGTTGAGAAATTAATTGAGAATTAAATGAGAGATCAAAATGAGAATTTTATTATTAATTGCCGGTGAATTGGGTCAACGATTGTAAATATGGTGTTTACTATAGTACAGAAACACAGTTCACTGTTTCTGGAACTTAAAAGTGGACACTGCATTTCTTATTGCAATTGAATTTCCCGCTTAAAAGTTTTCTCTGCGTCCCGCTGATTCATTTTGTCCTTTTCTTTCTCATGCTGCACTTTGCTTGTTTGCTTTCTGTAATGGCTACTCGCAGATTCGTACATGCGGCCACTCGACGCGCTTTACTGATAACATTTAGATATTTAAGCTGCTGCTTCACGTAAGTGCATGGACCTTTATCTACATGAAACTCTTGATAACTATTGCACTATTTGGAACAGGTAAGTCGATCTCAGGCCCTTTTTGATAGACATCTATCTTCATTCCAGATACGTTCTAGAGGTGCACTGCGCTTCTGCCACACAGCAGAGCATAGTGAGATCTAGCTGCGACTACCTGAATAGTTAACCAGAATGGAATGCTTTGGCAGGTCACTGAAGCGCTAATACCTTCCAATATACAACTTTACTTGTCCCGCCCCGTCATTGCGAACTGCTGTGACCTTTCTTGGTATTTGGCAATGGGATGCAGAATGCAACAAAGATGATGAAAAACTGTTCTAGTAAAACAACGCCAAGCAATTTTTTATAAATATGGATCCATAACCAGTCAATTAACTTCCACTGGCGATCGATACGACTTGCTAGATTACCATTTCTTGAAGGGTGAAGCTATAAAGCTGACCTTCAAGATTTCTTGGTTCCGCTCCTTTATACCATGTGGCCAGGTTTGCAGCAGCTTTGTATCTACAAAGTTGCTGGAAAATTAAAACATTTGTTCATTATAGTGTCCGCCAGCTGTCGTCCGGGCCAAAGTTCTCCAAAGGGTAGGCACGTACTGAGATTTTCTGACTTCCTAGTTTTCCTCTCCAAGAAAGATAAGACCGATCTTTCTATAATTCAACCATGCTCGAAGGGAAATGGAACAAATGCAAACTATACACTTTCAAATGTGAACTATACACCGCGAAAAATTAGATATGGAGGACATCTGGCGTCGATCGCCAATGCAGCCGAACAACCGCTGATTGTAGAAGCGACTAAAAATGGAGTGAGTTATTACGTACCTTCATTTGGTTTGTCAGTCAATTGTTCTCCATATATAAAGCGGTATTGCACATTGTTTTGAAAAGTAATGCAACCCGTGCAAATTTGGGTCAATTGTGTGCCTGAAGTGCCCAGAGATACACGTGAATCAGCAAAATAATATAGTAAGGAAGTTGCTCCCTAGAACACTAATTGTAAAAGGAAAGGTTCACACCAGATGATTATTTTAATTATTTTTGGACACATCACCGGATAGTATTTCAATTTAAACTTAAAGGGATCGGCTCACCTTAAATTGTGCCAGTTTTTTTGTTTCTTTATTTTCTATAAGGGATAATAAAAATTTGGAATACAAAAAGTAGTGTTCTATTTCAATACTCACGAAGATATTAGGTGATAAAGTGGTGGATCGATCGGCCCGAAATGAAAAAGTGTAATTGTCCAGCAAACTTGTTTGTATGGGACATTACACTTTTTGCATTTCGGGCCGATCGATCCACCACTTTATCACCCAATATCTTCGTGAGTATTGAAATAGAACACTACTTTTTGTATTCCAAATTTTTATTATCCCTTATAGAAAAAATAAAGAAACAGAAAAAACAGGCACGATTTGAGGTGAGCCGATCCCTTTAATATTTTATAAGAAGCGCCGCTGACATGAGCAATGTTTAATATAAATAAAACAGGGAATGTGTACAAGCGAAAACGTGTGGATCGGTCTTCGGAACGCCAGCAATGGACATTTTGCTTGGGAAGATGGAACGCCTTACTCCTTCAACAAATTTGGGCCAGGTAAACGAATTCTACAGAGAAAGTTGACTGAAATAGGATCGAAAGCGTACCAAAATCAAAATCAAAGAGCATCCTACGTAAATGAAGATAAATATTTCGGCAGGTACGGGGTAAAAATAATGTTGCAGAAAAAAATGCTTTCAGATGTTGGAAGCGGTCAATGCGTCGTATATCAACTTTCTACCCAACAATGGCGTTTGGACGACTGCTCCTCAACGCATGCATCGGTTTGTATCAGCGATGCGGAACAGGTATTATACATACAGATTATTGAACACAAATGTCAAAACACTTTCCTACAATCAAAGACATATTATTAATTGGAAGACAAAACAGCCATAAACTTTGGAGTTTGGTAGAGAATGGGCTGTGGCTGTGGGCTGTAATAAACAAGACATTTTTTTATCCTTGCTTAGTTATTTTGAGCTCCATCGAAAGACACTTTAATGCAGTTCCCCAAAATTCCTGTTTTGTGTCAAAATCAACCTGACTCCTCATGTAAAACCTCTGAAACCGAAAATTTCAAAAATTCGAACTCAAGAACGGGTTACTAGCGCACGTTCTTTCAGCCTCCGACGACATGTCCCACATGTCCTCCACCTCCTGGACCTCGATGTGACGAAGGCTGGAAATATTTCAATGGAAATTGTTATAAGGTTTATCTTTTTGTTCAAGCGCCGTGGACCTTGTACTTCCCACCTGATAATTTGTTGATATTATTATTATTGGATTGATGTGACAAGCTAATCAAACCCCCAGCCGCCAATTTATCCAACCAATTTACGTTCTCATTTTCTCGTTAAAGGAAAGGGATGGGCTCACTACAAAATCACCTTGTTTTTATGCTTTAGTTTGATTGTACAAAGGTAAACTTAAACAATGAGCATAAAAAAAGTTTCTTGAATTACTCCCTAGGGAAGATATTAGGTAAAAAGGGTGAGTATTGATCTATCTTCCGATAACGTGAGTAAACAAGATAAACTAGGGAAGCTAAGAGATATGGCTGAAACACACTGTTTTGAGCAAAATAAACTGTAGTTTTCATCGTTTATTTTACTTAAAACAATGAAAAACAGTGTGTTTCAGCCATATCTCTTAGCTTCCCTAGTTTATCTTGTTTACTCACGTTATCGGAAGATAGATCAATACTCACCCTTTTTACCTAATATCTTCCCTAGGGAGTAATTCAAGAAGCTTTTTTTATGCTCTTTGTTTAAGTTTACCTTTGTACAATCAAACTAAAGCAGAAAAACAAGGTGATTTTGTAGTGAGCCCATCCCTAGGCGAAATACCGACCGGTTTTTGAAACGCATCGAGCACACCGGCATTATTATGCGGCTTATGCAAATGAACATTAATTATAATAAAAAATCGAGCTAAATTCGAGTAAATTAGCATAAATACGTAAGATTTCGTTTTTCCAGGATGCGTTAAAAAAAGCGGCCGGTATTTCGCCTTAACGAGAAAATGAGAACGTACCCTTAGCAACGTTTCAAAAATACGCATAAATGGTCCCAAAAACCTTGGATATGCTAGACTGCACCACTGCACCCTCATTCGGAATAAGGGGGGACTTTTCTTTTCTTTTAGCCTTCCGACCACCATTTCATTAACTTCTTCTTTCTTTTCTTTCACCATAATTTCATTTGTGCATTCAGATGATCCGTAATGCAAAGGATGGTGATCAGGTTAAACCCGCCTGCGAACGACTTGGCGCCAATATCACATCAATTCACAGCGAAGCAGAAAATAATTTTGTCGTTTGTATGTTTTTTTTGTGTGTGCATATATCTTATATATTAGCCCGTATTCCCGCGCCACTTTGGGAAAGGCATTTTGGTAAGCCATTCCCAATCTACCAGATTGGAAATGGGAGAGGCCTACCAGTATTAGGCTCTGGTAGTGGTAATCCCCTCTGGTACGCCTAATGCATGCAACAGCCCTCCCAAACCTCTACCAATTGGGAAACCGCGACACGCGACGCGTCTCCTACCAGTACACCAGAATTAGCGCTTTTTCTCCCACTGGTAGGTCATTCCCAATTAGGAGGCCTACCAGTGACGCGAGAATACGGGCTATTGTATTTAATAGTTCGGTCAGCAAGAAATCAGTAAGGTACATCCTGTACTCTACTAATGCTGTGAAGTTAAAAGGTAAGGTAATGTTGACCACTGTTTGAGAAGTGAGTCCTGGTTGAGTCTTCGTTTAAAACTTCATAACTTTTATTATGAAAAAGCTTTATGCAATCGTCACCCGAAATAGTTGCAGCCTCGGTGCTCTTTTGACAACGATTGTATGGGTGAGCATTACCCACGCACTGATAATAATAATAATAATAATAATAATAATAATAATAATAATAATAATAAATGCAACGTACAGTTTTGTCGACTAAAGTAACAGTAGCACAAATATGAAGAAAGCGAAACGAATAAATAAAGGTACACATTATACAGAAATCTATGGAGCTAAGTGCGGAGTTTCCTCGATCATAATAGAAGTTCTCTGTACAAATGAATGCCTACGAACCATTTATGATGCTGATCCCTTTTGTTTCAGCAGTAGCAATGGACGGAATATTTGGCGAAACGAAAAACCAGGACCAATATCAAGTATTCATTGGCGTTCACCGCCTAGATAAAACCGGCTATTTCTACAACCATGATAAAACACCGTTGGATTTCACAAAATGGGCTGAAAAGAAGCCCCAACATAGCGGAAACAAATGCGTCGAGGTTGGCAACACATCACAATGTTGAAAAGTTTGATGATAGGAAATGACCCTACCTAGAGCTGTTGAACTAATAAATGCGAGAATAGATTTTGAGTACGCACATGCATTCGAATATCAACGAATGTGAACTTACGGGGAAGTATCCAACCATCATCAACATTCCAAAAAATAGGGGATTAATCATGTCTTTATCAGAATTTAAACTTTGTCTCATTCGTCAAAACCACAGTATGACCGAATATTCCGTTGTCAGAGCAATCGTTGAGTCTTCACAACTTTTATTATTGTGCCATACCAATGTGTTGGATATGATGACTTCTTGAGACGCTATAAACTATTATATTCTACACTATATAACAATATTTCATTTCAGATCTACACCGTGGATTTATCCAAGAATAGGCCGCGTGGAAACTATATCGGTTATTGGAACGATGCAGAGTGCAGAAGGGATCGTGCCGCAGTATGCAAAAAGGCATCACATTACTGAGCCCTTTGTATATTATTTATTTATTTAACCTCTATCATTGAATGCATCAATAAACCCTTCATTTACCACAAATGTTTTGCCAATTAGCAAGGGTCGAATCGAACGGGCTACTTTATCTACGATTGTTTGCTTTTATTTTCAATGACTTCTCGAGAAAAGCAGTCAATGCTTGCAAAGGTTATCTTTATGGCAGAAGAGAAAGGAAGCTAATGATTCTTGAGACATAAAAAGTAAACGCTCAATTTCTTATCTTTCTCGCAGTTCCCTCTCATATTAGACTATGTGTCTATCTTGTACATCTGTAGCCTTCATGAAAGACTCTGCCCCTGCGTCTGATTCCTACGTTTTCTGCTTGCACCTGAAGGCTTGCCAGTCAACTCCCGATACACCATAGTGGTCACGGGAGACACTGATAACAATTTAACATTTAAAGGGGTGCTTCGCATAATTTCCTGTCGCGTATCAGGCCAACATGAGAATATTGATAGCAATTGCGCTATTTGGAACAGGTCAGTATTTTGTTTTATTAATGAGTGGCACAAATTTAAAATCCTGTGCTTCTACTTTCGAGGCCCTGCGCAGCTACGCAAACTTAGAGGTGCACATGAATTTTTAAAGCGTTTGTAAGATATGACAGGTTCGCCAATACTGGTGTCTCTTAGTTATCGTTTACTACTCTTTTAGTTTCCGCCAGTTGTCGGCCAGGCCAAAGTTCGGAATCCGACAGGAATAAATGTTACTTCTTTGTTGACAATCCACTGCATTACAACGGTTCCGAATTGTTGTGCCAACGGTAAAGGTTACTTTACAAAGAGTACTGTAGGTACTAAGTGACATAACTATACCAATTAGGTTAGTCTAGAAAACTTGTCCACTTTAGGTCAGCCCACAACAACAAAAGACATTTTTAATAAAAGGTTACTCCTTCAATCTTAAGCCTAAGCCTAAGCCTAAACGAAGCAAACTTAGATATGGAGGACACCTGGCGTCTATCGCCAATGCATTCGAACAACCGCTTATTTTACAGGCAGCCCAAAATGGAGTAAGTTCACCACTGTGTGGTTCAGAGGCCGTATTCACCAACACACATGGAGCCCTCCCTAGGCTCACGAACGCTCTGAATCTCTTCTGCTCTCGCACTCTCTACGCACTCTTTAGCTCCCTGGGGAGGCCAGGGAGGGGCTCCCTGCGTGTTGGTGAATACGGCCTCTGTTCTAGAGGAAGCCATACATAATGCCCATGTAGAACGCGTTGTTTTGTTCGTGGATGGTATAACGTTCATAGTTGTTTTGTTCGTTTTGTATTTGCTACAGCTTGTGATATAAATACCTAAATAGGGTGTATTCACAAGCGAAAATGTGTGGATCGGTCTTCGTAAAGACAGCAGTGGACAGTTTGTATGGGAAGATGGAACGCCTTATTCCTTCAACAAATTATCACCAGGTAAATAAAAGTGCCTCTTTTCCTTTTTGTACGGTTGCCCATTTTTAATATCGTAATAAGTGCAAAAAAAGGAGAAAAATTTCGAGGTCGAGAGATGTTCAAAAAAATCGCGTTGTGACATCGAAATAAACCCATTCAGGTGTTGGAAACGGAGAATGTGTAATGTTTCAACTTTCGACTGGGCAATGGATTTTGGAAAACTGTGCTTCAACACATTCATCTATTTGCATTACCAATGCCGACGAAGTAAGAAATAGACGTTAGCGTCTTTAGATGTATGTAAAAACTATCGCTTTACAGCCTACAATGCAATACTCAGATATTGCTAGACCAGTGTACTGCACAATAACCATTTAACTCTTAAAGGGAATATGTAGGCACTCAAAATGAAGCAAAAAAAAAACGCGAAACTAGCGTTTCCATACCAGACGTTAATTTAAATAGGCGACTGAATATGTAAATAAGAATTTGCATGCCCTGCATCTTGAATCTTGCTATTTGCCGATATAATTTGAAATTTGCTCCATCAGACCCAAATTTATGCCACGGGTCTGCTTAACGCGTTTACTATGGAAAAGGCGAACTTTGTAATTCATTTTCTTTCAAGTGGGTAATTGTAGATAACTTTGTTATTGTTTCCTTTATGGGGAACACGCATTCTATTAATACAGCTTAACTTCAAAAAGGGCCTACATATTCCCTTTAACTTGTGTTGCTTCGCAGCTTTGCTGATTTATGGTAGCTAATGAAACTGTACACGTGTTTGACGATGAGATGGGAATACTGTGGAAGAATCAAAGCTGCTATTTTTGTGATATGGACATGGTGCTGCCTAAGCAAGGGGGAGGAACCAAGAAGTTCCAGTGATCGATATACTTGTCGTGCTCCTGTATTCAAGAATAGTAGGCATTTAAATACGTTAATTATCCTGCAGTTCAGCCGCCGACGACATGTCCGCCTCCAGTTACATGTCCAACACCACCTCCACCGCTTTGTGAAGATGGCTGGACATATTTCAATGGAGATTGTTACAAGGTTCCCTTTTAGCATTCGAACGAAACTAGCCTAACAACAAGATATCAGGTACGGGTGTACTCAGAAGCTATTACAATATTAGGCAAACAGCCGTTCGAAGAGCCCTACGGGCTCTTCTCCGACTGGAGGAATCGGCCTTCGGCAGATTGTGACCCTATTTAATAACAATGGAATTTCTTCAAAGGTAAAAAGACGTTCATTTACGTTTATGTGGAAACGTATAATGTGGCTCGGGACTTCAATATAAGAGCTTGCCAGTCTCTCACAAAAAGATCCCATAAGCAAAAAGTAGCCACTTCGACAGCAGTAACATAAATGAATCAGCATTAGTACAAGAAAGACAACGTGAAGGTGGCCGAAGCCCATCTTTATTAAGAACAGAAACAAGTGGGTCGAAATCCTCTTCATACACGCCGGAGAGGCTTCATTGCTTCTCTTCTCCGACTCGGCCTTCCAGTAGGCCTGAGGTTCCTTGAACACAACACTCTGCTTTCTTCAGTAGATGGTCCGTCCAGCCACGTACTCGTCCTTGATCGCTCCACACCAGGTCCACCAGCCACCACACGTCCACGTCCGCATCCGGCTACATGTCGATCTTGGGATAAACGTATTATGTGTCACTCATATAAGTATCCAACTTAGCATGCTAATTCGGGCTGCAAACCCATTCTATCCAACATCCAGCCCATTCTAATTCGTACTACATAATCCACATATCATATGGGCGTGCGTTTCACGAAAGTTGAGCGCCAGTCTCAGCATTCAAGGTTTTTGCAAGTCATACAATTTGCTATCGCACTTGCTCTTCTATCTCCTATAAGATCCTCGTCAATAAGCTAGCATAGCTCAACAGGTAGAGCGTTGGACTATGGATCGAAAGTTTGTGCTGCCGTGGGTTCGAATCCCGCCCGAGGCAAAGGTTTTTGTACGTTCTATTACATCTGCGATCATATATTTATGAAAAGGCTTCGTCCCGTACACACAAAACGACAATCAAAACGACAAACAAAATCTTCTCCTTTATTAGATACTCGAGCAAATATTCTATCTTCTTTAGCAGCCGTTACCTATGTTAACTTAATTTTGACATAAGTGTTCAGATTCTGCGGAACATAAGGGATGGTGATGGGTTCGAGGTACAATGCAATATTATGAGCGCCCATCTCTCAGCGATTCATGGTGACGCGGAGAATGATTTCATATTTTGTACGAGTTTTTTTATAATTAATAATTTGCAAGAACCTTGTCAACCTTCCACTTCAAGGGATCAAAATACCTATATTTTGATCCCGCTGAAATTGTGTCGATATTCGGATAACTATACCCCTATACCATAGTAATGCACCCTTATTTTGCTGGGTTTTTCTTACGTTAATAGAATGTTGCGCGGAACCTCCCTATTAAAATACCAGACGACTATCGCCGCCCGCGGCGAGTACTCAGGCCCTCAGGCGACCCTACTTAAATGATCATATTGCATACGTATAATAAAACGTCTGAAACGTATGTTCCAGCGCTCTCGGATAAAGCATTTGTGTAATAAAATTTGTTTGAGCTTATTTTGAAGAGTTGCCAAAAGGGAGTAATACCAAACGCCTGAAACGTCTAATTCCGCTTCGTGCACACAAACAAAAAAGTAAACTCTTCTCCATTACATAATAAGATGACTTGTCTCTTATGCCACGAACACTTTGACAAAACCTGAATCTCCCATTTTTCGTATGAACGGAAAGACAAGTCATCTTATTATATAAAGGAGACGAGTTTACTTTTTTGTATGTGTGCACGAAACGGAATTCCACGTTTCAGGCGTTTGGTAGTAGTCCCTTTTTGCAACTCTTCAAAATAAGCGCAAACAAATTTATTACACAAATTTGGAAGGTACGTTCATACGTTTTATATACGTAGTCTGTTCTTTAGCACTAGCAATGGACGGGGTCCTTGGCGATCAGGTCAACCAGCAACAATATCAAGTATTCATTGGTCTATATCGCAATGACGACGGCGTTGGATTTCATAACCTTAATGGATCACCAGTGAATTTCATTAAGTGGGCTCAAGGCATGCCATCATCCGATAGTGGAAACAAATGTGTTGAGGTTGGTAGGTCGTTTTTTCGCGGCGCGGTCTCACAGAAAAACTCATTATCCAGATCCTTTTTTCATGTCGCTTACTATCATTTCTGGGTTTTCAGGCTATTTTTTAAAGTACCGAGTACCGACGTTTGGCGTAGCAATATTAGCCAATCAGCACGAATGGGCGTGACAATTGCGATAGAAACCTTGATGCTTCCTTTTAGATGTACACAGTTGAGCTGACAGAGAATAATCCATCTGGTGACTATGTGAAGTATTGGAAAGATGCCGTCTGTGCACAGGATCGTGCTGCAGTATGCAAAAAGCAAGCAAGGCACTAACTCAATTGCATTTATTAGTATATTGTGTCATTTATTTATTTGTTTACCAATAAAATATGTTCAATACGTAAGATAGCAGCTACTACCATACGCTTTGTTTGAAACTCCCACTACATGTGTTCCAGCAGTGACAAGGGCTGGAAGTATTTTAACGGGTCTTGCTATAATTAGATTACATAGGCGATGATCGCACAATTTTGATACAATATACTTTGGAATTCACGTGATTTCAGTACATGAAACTTTGTATAAATAATGCCATTGGAACATGTTTATCACACGACCAATAAAGTACTTGGGAAGAGAAGTGTACCGTGTGTTTACAGTTCGAGATAAGCAAAGTTAAGAGATAGTGCCAAAATGAGAGACAACATATATACATAGCTGAATATCTTGTTTTTTTCGAAGGGCAATTAATAATAGCCGAAAAAAGAGTGAAAAAAAACGCGATTTCGCCCCGATTTTTTGAGGGACTTACTCGCGTGGAAGTCAGGGGTTTTGAGCAAGAAACGGGGCAAAAATCGGGGTTTTTGGTTTCCTATGTTCGTAAAAGCTATTATGAAAAGCATAGTATTTAGCTATTATGTCTTTTGCCCCTCATTGCGTTTCCAGTTCTTCAAACTTTTCCCAACTTGAACGCGCCTATAATTTTGGAACGTTGCGTTTATTGTTAGGATTACGATTTACTTCGCGGAATCGCGGAACAGATGGAACTCGGAACAATATTTTTCATCATAGAGTATTCATGGCGCACATTCTCGCATTAAAAACAAACAGATTTTTTCCATTTAGAAAACCTGACGCGATCTCCACTACAATATAAGCTTTTGTGAATGACTTCTCGAGAAAAGCGGTCAACGCTTGCAAAGGTTATCTTTATGGCAGAAGAAAAAGAAAGCTAATGATTCCTGGAACATAAAAAGTAAACGCTCAATTTCTTATCTTTCTCGCAGTTCCCTCTCATATTAGACTATGTGTCTATCTTGTACATCTGTAGCCTTCATGAAAGAATCTGCCCCTGCGTCTGATTCCTACGTTTTCTGCTTGCACCTTACTTTCTCTTACATTCAGCTGAAGGCTTACCAGGTAACTCCCGATACACCGTAGTGCACGGGAGACACTGATAACAATCTCACGTTTAAAGGGTTGCTTCGCAGAATTTCCTGTCGCTTGGCCAACATGAGAATATTGATAGCAATTGCGCTGTTTGGAACAGGTCGGTATTTTGCAAATCTCCCGTTATCCATATGGCTGGAAGTCTGTAGTGTGGTCGGCTATTGAATGCGCTTACTATTACCCTCTTGCACCATCTCTTCCCCAGCCAGTAGATAGTATAAGAAGTTAAAGATTTAAACCACGTTACGAAAACAGTGTATGCCTTCGCGCAAAATGCTTCAACTCTGCCGACATATAAGGAAACTATAATGGAAAGGTTGCACAAGTGTTTAGCGTTGGCGGGCATGAATCCTTCTCTTTTTGCGTGTTTTCGCGTCATATCTAACCATCTAATACTAGGCCAATACTAGTGAATTTAAATTAGTTAACTTTTCGTTCCTCTTTAGCCTCCGCCAGCTGTCGTCCAGGCCAAAGTTCGGAGCCCGGCAGCAATAAATGTTATTTCCTTGTTGACAATTCCCTTCATTACAGTGCTTCGGAATTGTTATGCCAACGGTAAATGTTATTTGCAAAAGAAGTGACGTACAATGAGCAACTAGGTTAACTTGTAACGTTTTCTTCATGACAGCATGAGGTTTTATTTAAAAAACATTCCTTTATAATTAGGAGATCACTTCAATTGTATTACGAAAATGAGTAAAATTAGACATGGAGAATTAGTATGCAGCTTACGCAAATGAGCATAAATTAGATGAAAATCTAGCTAAATTCGAGCAAATTAGCATAAATAAGTAAAAAACCGGCCCGTATTTCGCTTTAAACAAGAACTTGAATTTTGAATTGTGATTGTTGGAAAAAAAACGTTTAGATATGGAGGACATCTCGCATCAATCGCAAATGCATTCGAACAACCGCTAATTGTACAGGCAGCACACAGCGGAGCCAGTTTCTCATTATGAAACTTTTCTTTTATACAAACGGTGTAGTTGGCTCGGTCCAAATTCTATTTCACTGTACGTTTACCGTACCTGGCCTTCGCGCCAAAATTCAATTCAAATCGGGCGGGTAGGTGCAATATTAATCAATACAGAGTATGTGGGTCTTTCGCCGGGCCGGGGAGCATAAGTGACCCTACGTTCCCCCGGTGCCCTTTCTCTCTTATTATGATTTTAAATAATAGATTATTATCATTTTTGTTTTTCTTATTTGTTCAGCCACTGAACGGATGAGGGTCAAGCTGGGTTTTTGCCCGTCTTCAGTAAAACCCGAAACGGGATTAAACTATTTATTTTTATAATTTATTTGTTTATCCCCGCCCCTTAGCCCGCCTTGAAACAGTGTTAACCGTTGACTATATGTTAAGAGCATGATATGTTACATAGATCAGGTGACATCTCAAATAGACCGAAACACTGAGCAAATCTACGTATGTTGTTCTGTTTTTGGTGTTTTTTTGGCATGAATTAACTAGGGAATGCTCACAAGTGAAAACGTGTGGATCGGTCTTCGGAAAGGCAGCAATGGACAGTTTGTTTGGGAAGATGGAACACCTTATTCTTTCAACAAATTTGGACCAGGTAGATAAAAAAAAAAATGTTTTCACGGTCTATTTGACGACTACTCCATTTTAATAAAAGTTTAAAAAACGGCAAAAGTCGAAGTCACAACAAGTTGTCCAACTATACACATCAAAAGCAAACCACGTGTAAACAAAGATATCAGAGGTTGGCAATGGAAAATGTGTATTGTTTCAACTCGCGACTGGAGGGTGGCGTTTGGAAAACTGTGCTTCAACACATTCGTCTATTTGCGTCACTAATTCCGATGAGGTAAGAAAGATTATATCGCCTATAAAGGATACAAAAACAAGATCCTGCTCAGTGAAAAAAATCCTTTTGTATCTCAGCTGTCAAGTAAATGGCTAGATAAATAACTAGATAAAAGATAGAAGGTTCCATTCCATTCCAGCCACCAACCAAACACCCTATATTTCCTGTTTATCCTGAAGTTACATGTCCATCACCGCCTCCACCGCCTTGTGACAATGGCTGGAAGTATTTCATCGGAAATTGTTATAAGGTACAATTGTTTAGTATGTAAGCATCAGAATCTCCCCTAGATTAGCGCGATGGGGTTCGATGTGGTCTCTATTTTCATTGTTTCTTTATTTTCAAATAAAAATGTAGACTAGAATAGAAAGGTTAGTACTCAAACTCCTCCTGAAAGAGACATTAGGCAACGGGGCAATTACTGATTTTCTCTCCTTCAAAGAAGGTAAAGGTGTATCCACAACGGGTCATTATTTGGAGGCTGTTTCGGTCTAAAATTATCCACCTTTTCTCTGGTTGGCAAAGTCGCACCTTGCTTTTCGTTGCGGAAACCAGGACAATTGTTGCCGACTGCATTCTAGGACAATTAACTTTTTTGGAGGCAATAAAATCAACCATTCTCTTTCATGAATGGACCTTAAAAATAGTCAATAATAGTAGCCTTCATCTCGGTTCACTTAATTAATTACGGTTTCAGGTTCTACGCAACGTAAATAATGGTGATGGATTCGAGACACAATGTAATCTTATGAGTGCCCATCTCGCATCGATTCACGATGACGTCGAAAATGATTTCGTATTTTGTACGAGTTTTTCTACATTTTATAACAATATAAATGCTGCCAATCTCCTTTACCAAATGTGTAAGGGGCATGTGTCTGGTTCTCATGGCACTTTGGTGCATTATCATTTATTATATTATACAAATAGGCTGATGTGCTGATGTGTTCGCAGTAATAGGTCTGAGATTCTGGACATTTTGTGCAAGTAAATTAAGGAAGGCTTTTCCCCCGTGAGCCTCTCCCTTTAATGGACAAGCACGCGACATCACAGTCGCTATGTACAAAAGACTTGAGCAAAAATTTCACCTCACATTCTTTGTATGAACGAACTGCTCCCTTCTTTAGCAGTAGCAATGGATGGAGTCATGGGTGATCAGGTCAACCAGCATCAATACCAATTATTCATCGGTCTACAACGCAATGACCAGGATTACGGATTTCATAACCTTGACGGAACACCGGTTGATTTCACGAAATGGGCTGATGGCAACCCGTCATACGATCGCGAGAACAAATGCGTTCAGGTTGGCATGTCGGCTTTCGGGCTCACAAAGCGGGCTCACAAAACCACCATGCTGGCGTTTTCAAGCCGCATATTGTTTACGGATTGGGGCCGTATTTTTGAACCAACATTTCAGTGTGTTGTCGTTCAGGGTTTCAAGTGCTATTCGGGACCCCCTTGAATACCGGCCGTTTTTTGAAACACTAATACACCCGCGCTTTATGCATCATATGCAAGGCATCATATGGGATAAAGCCGTTCCCAATTCAATACCACTAATTGTTGTTCGCATAAATACATAAGAATGGCATGCTTAATTGTTATTACTGCGCGACCATTGCGATGGGGCGTGACAATTGCCATCTATTTCTGGGTACCCCTTGCCCATGGTACGATGCTGGTTACCGTGTGAACGTTGCGCATAAAAATATCCCGTACTACTTTGTGTGTCACGCAGGATCAGATAGTTGATCAAAACAAGGAGTTGCCGGAAGGGGGTCTGGACCTTTAAAAAAAACAATGATTCTGTTTAGATGTACACTGTGCAACTGGTTGGGAATAAGCCATCTGGAACCTATATGAAGCATTGGAACGATGTGGAGTGCGCAAGCGATCGTGCCGCTGTATGCAAAAAACAGGCAAAGTACTAGCTCAGTCGCATTTGCTAGATTTTCATTTTTTTTCTTCATTTTTTATGTTTCACTTATGCTACTTATGCTTATTACTATACCAATACTTATGCTTATTACTACACCAATAAAAGCTTTTCAATACCATGTTTACGACGTGTTCCGCGGAGGTCCCCTGACTGAACGACACATATAATATTGTAGTCAAATATTATATATATATATAATATATATATATATATATATATATATATATATATATATATATATATATATATATATACTTATCAAACTTATGCAGCCCGGTCCTTGTCGCAGGGGACATCGTTCCAGTACCCGATGTAGTTGCCAGATGGCGCATTCTCGGTTAAACGGTGTAGATCTGAAATACAAAATACATATTAATAATAATCTTTATTTAAAAAAACACACAGTATAATACACCAAAATTATTACTGATAATGAACTAAAAGCTAAATTGATTGGAAAAGAGAGAATTACACACATGCTGAGCACATTCAAGAGGAGGTCCAGCTTCTCACGAGGTGGAAAATATTCAGCTAGTGTTAATTGAATGTGAACATATAGCTTACTACAATTTTTTTGTTATAAAACATATAAAAACATAGATATATCTTATTATATAAAGGAGAAGAGTTTACTTGGTCTTTTGTTTGTATGCACGCAACGAAATCCTTTCATAAAGAAAATGTTCTATTCACAATCGAATGAGAACATACAAAATCTTTGCCGCTGGCGGGATTCGAACCCACAGCAGCATACACTCTCGCTTCACAGTCCAACGCTCTACCTGCTGAGCTATGCTAGCTTATCACAAGGAAAATCCTCTGCCCTACATACAGCACCTTCAATAGCAAATTTGCATGGTAGCATTAGTCGAGTGGTGATCCAAACTGATTATTATACGTTTCCACAATCAGAGACGTGTGAATGTGTGGGAGGAGAAAGAGACGAGAGTTAACTTTTTAAATTGTAGCAATCCTTTTTTTAAATAGGGAAACAATCGGCCGAAGGCCGATTCTTCCAGTCGGAGAAGAGTCCGTAGGGCTCTTCGAACGGCTGGTATATATATATTAGGGTACCCTTTGGTTTACGAGCTAACAGCAACTACCCCGAGAACTTTCTTCTTTGTTCCTACCACTCGTTGATCCAATAAACATTTATTATTATATATATATATATATATATATATATATATATATATATATATATATATATATATATATGATAGAAGGACATGCACGCTAATGACGTGCCTTATAATTATTTTTTCGAAAGTATATGTCAAAGTGACATAATCCTTACCACATTGGATGCCTGTTTTCCGATTTTTGTTTCAAAAACCGGATGTTACACCGTTTGAAAAATCACTGTGATACCAACCTCAACAAATACGTTGGGGCATAGTTGTGTAAGTTTTAAGTTGATGGTATTTGGAAATAATTAGTGGGTGGTGTTCGAAGCGAAGGCGTATCATAGGTGACTCTAGGCCCGCAGGCATGCATTTAAGCAAATCTGCCCTAGGGCGTGCCCTTCAATTGTAGAAGGCCGGGATAAGGCCACAAACGGGGAGAATGTCGGTCCGAACCTGGGGCGTGCCCTTTACATGGCACTTTGCCGTAGCCTTGCATTTTATAAAGCGCGCGAAAATTGGGATTTAAATTTTTGTGAAGCAGCAGCCGTAATATTTCGCAACCAGCAGAGACGACCATACGCGGTATGGCCGAGTGGTCTAAGGCGCTAGTTTGGAGTACGTGTTTAGCTAATGTCGCAAGTTCGATTCCTGTCCGGTGCATTTGTCTTGCAAAGTTCTAGGTACTTGTAAGTTGTGTTTCCGGGTGTAAGTTCGTGGTGGGTTAGTGTATATTCCTTTTCTTCCCGGTTGAAAATGGCCTGTTTGTGGCCCTTTATTATGCCCTCTAAAACTCACAAAAGCCCCAGGGCGTACCCTGGACACCCTCTAAGGCCGGTAACGGGCCAGCCCTGTTCCACTGAAAAGGGCACGCCTTCGGGCCTAGAGTCACCTGAGATAGGCTCTTGAATAATTATGAAGCTGTAAGGTATTTCATATCCTTAATTAGTACTCCAATAATGGGTAGTCTCCAACTTAAACAGTTATCACTGCGCGTAGCATGTGGGTTTTAGCATGATTATGGTTTATATTGCATACGGTAATTCTGTGAACCATGTACGTGATGATCCGTTTACTTTGTGACTCTTTTCGCCATGAACCAATCAAGTAGATATTCTGGTTATCCACCTTTTTGCAGCTTAACGTAAATTTTGGCCGTTCTCTAATAGCATGGCTTTTCCACATAATTTAGCAGTTTGGTAGGTGGGCTTAGCGCTGGTAGTAGCCTCTGCGAGGCAGCAAGTTTTTTTTTCAGTCCATTTTTTCAATTCAACAGACATGAGTAGTTTTTTTTTAAACATTTATTAGCCAATTAAAAAATCCATACTCGAAATAAAATACTTTGGCTACAAATTACGTTGACGACGGATCAGCATAATAACAGTACCTTATTTCAATACCACGATTCCTTAGCATTTCTACCGAAGTCCTAACCTACTAACCTACTAAAACAACCAGTAAGCAATTGTTTAGAAACTATAATAAAAACATTCTACTGTTTACTTTAAACATCGTTTTCGTTATCAACGAAGCATTAGATACTAAGGTGCGTGAACAGCATATAAATTCGTTCACTCGTACGACGAAATGAATTTACATTAGGAGATTTATAGAGATGGTCGGCAGTGTTTCTTTCCAACAATCAAAACACATTTCAGTGCAGTTGAGGTCCGTAGCCGACAATCTCTAAATGATAACGGTAGGTAGACTTTTCCATCTTAGGGTTGCATATGTGCAGTCAAGATACCAAACACTCTGGAATTCTGGAATATGGCTGTCTATCTAAGGAGATGGTATCGCTCATTCACACACTCACTCAACCTTCATTCAAGTTGCCTATTTAGTAATTGGATAGAAATTGGAAGCGGCTTACCTAGTTTCTCTTTCCACTTGATCTTCCTCTCTTTGAGGTTCCAGTGTCCTTGTCATTGCTCAGCTTCTTCTTCTGGTCGGAGATAGCACTCTCTTTGGTTTTAGGCTCTTTACTCACAACGGATGTCTTGTTCTTGGCGGCCTTGCTCTTCTGTAATTGTTGAGTAGGATGAGCTACCTATGCATACCACTGCAGTTATTATACACGCTGGGCTGAGAAAACAGTTATTATCCTCCACTGTTCGTGCTGCTTGCTCTGCAAATCTGGCTAGAATAAAACGTCGAGCTTTTCAAATGTCGGTAAGCGTGGTATGTGAAGTGAAGAAATTGTTAGCTAACAACAAGGTAATACTTTGTATGTAGAGTAGTGAGTAATGACTACCTTCTGAATGATTCTCTTAAAAGTCTTGGCAGCCTTGGCTTTCATCCTGACTGCCTTTGTCGCAATTCGCTGAATTATCCACTGCAGTAGACGGTCATTCTTGAACCTATTGTATGAAGCAACGAACGCATCCAGATTGAATAGTTCTGGAAACATCCCAAGGATTAAATATCTTCCTCTCTGTTTGCAGCTAAAGAAGGAATTAATAACTGGGATGGCATCCTGGTAAATAATGTGTACATCCCCCATACTGGTTAGGAATATGAAAAACTAGAATGTATACTTACCTCGGTATTTGTTGGGCACGTTGAAGAAAGCCGTGAAACCAATTATGCAGAGGATGATTAGCGGCATACTCCACCATGAATTGGATTGGAACGCTCTGCAACAATGAATTGTTGCTAAAAAAAGCTTATTTTTTATCTAACATAGCAGAGGGAGCTACCTATGGAACGGTGCGATGCTTATTCGTTAACTTACTAGCGCCCTGACCAAGTTACTGTTATGAACCCGATCCGTCTATTTTACTCGAGCAATCGATATTGTATCATTTATTTCGTTCTACTGTTCTACACTTGTTCGGAAACATTCATTTGTCCATAGAACTTCCCTTATGATTGAACAAAACGTTACAAACTCCTTTTGATTTACTTTCGAATTTGCGTGTTGTGGCATATTTTACTACCACTTTATTATGTTTTATTGATTTAGTATGTGTATTTTATAACACAAACTGCACGTTACATTGCTTTCTTTGATTGTCTTTGTGCGTAATAAATTATAATTATACTTGATTCAGTGTCCGTTTGAGTGATGGTGCGTGCAACCTATTGAAGATGGAGAGTAAACGACTTACAACTTCAACTGCATATGCTCGTCGTATCTGTTAAATCTTTGCTCCAAATTCAAGGCTTCATACCCAAAAATTCCAAGAGCTCTGGAATGAAGAATGTGAACCTTTAAAGCGAAATAGCCGACGGTTTTGAAACGCATCGAGTACCCCAGCTTTCTTATGCTTCATATGCAAATGAGCATAAATTAGAAAAAAAAAATAGACCCCGATTAGACTCCACTTAGCATAACTGCATAAGAATGAATTCAAATTTTTGAGATGTGTTTCAAAACCAGCTCGCATTTCGCTTTTAAGGAGAATATGTAGGGGCTGTATTAATGGAATGAGTCAAAAATTGTCTATGCAAAATTGGGGGAGATATTCGCGAAAGAAGCTCCACAGAAATATTCCGAAGTTTGAGAAAATGCGTTTCTGCGCCTAAGATGCAATGTGTTGCATAGTGAGATTCTCCCTGATATTGACTTCATCAATGTTAACATACTTGTTTCGGTTTTCCACCCGGTAAATGCCCAGAAACACATTTGGCTATTTTTGGTAGCCGAGTGCGACACATTTCTGGAGATATTCTTTCGCTTATACCTTCCCCAATTTTGCATATTACGCGAAGCGGTTTCCGCAGCCGCGTTTACGTAAGCTGGGAGATTTATCTCACGGAAATTACGGAAGTGTTTTTATACGTGGGCCTGAGTCCTTAATATATTATTATTATTATTATGCTTACGTTGGGTACTTGCATATATGGTTCCATACAGACATCGGGTCGCTATGACGTTTTCCAAGTTGGGCCATCAACACATTCGACACAAACTTTCCTCTGACCGTTTTGCATTCTATTCCGTAACACACTTGGCACGCTTCTCGTAGTTCCAGCAACCAAGTCGCATTTTCCTTCAGACCCTGTAATCGTATATTTAGCTTTTCGTAACATCAACTATAATCGAGTGATGAATAATTTTTCAGCAGAGGACGAATATTGTTACTATAACTATATTTTACTGCTACATTGACATGTGGGAGGGTTTTCTGTCATCTTCCTTCGTGCTACATCCCAAAGTGATAAAATACAGTGAGGCGACGCGTCACCTCTAATAATGTTATATACTGTCACGTAACAGTTGCCACTTTTGACGATCTACGTGCCCTAGTCGGGTGCTTTTTATCCGCGAGAAAGCCATGAATAAAAAGTGACGAACCTGCAAAATGTTGGAAGATATCCAAGTTTGTTGGCATGCGCTATCTCTTAGTCCAACCGAGTCGACCGCCCATGCAATCATTGTTTCGCGGGATGAATAAGCCAAAGGGTGCACTCGACGACAACCTGTCTCGCAATTATCGCAGAACTCGGTTACCAACTGGAAGATTGGTTTTAAAATTTGAGTATTTGGAATATTGATTGGATCCTTTTGAGGGTCATTGATGCCTCGTTTGCCACTTCGGAAAACTCAGCTTTTCCGGTTCCAACACTCCCCTCTAACCAAGAAATAGGTTAAAGGACAGTGACAGGCCCATCAAGCTAAGCCTATATTTACGAAATGTTCATAATGTATATAAAGCATTTTTATTACTATATATACAAACCAAATTGCACCAACTCTCACCTCGAGGACTTTTTTCAATGCGCTCATCGTATATCCATACCGTAAAACTGCAGATTTCGTCTATGCAAATTTATCGTGAAATTATAATGCGCTCAAAATTTGCATACGCATCCTTGAAATCTGCAGTTTTACGGTATCCATATACGATGAGCTCATCGGAAAAGTTCCCCAGAGTAAATGTGGGTAAAATTTGGCTTGCATATATTCTAATAACAAAAATACTTTATATCAATTATGAACATATCGTAAATATAGGTTTACTTTTATGGGCCTGCCCCTTTAAACCGAATGTAGCTACCTACAGCTTCCCTCTACTTACCACAACATAACCAAGTGATGAGTTAAAGGGAGAGGCCCATGAGAATAAAGTTTTCCTCAATTTACTTGCACGGAATGTCCGGAATTTCAGAAATATTACGGTGAGAACCGCATTGTTTGAAGCCTGGAACTCACAGAGTTATTCTCCGGCAAACAGTTCGGTCAGGTACCGTTGTCAGGATCAATTTTCGCGCTTTTAGGGCATACCTGTGTTGGAAACGCCTCGTTATAATTGTAGTAATGATCTATGTTCGCTAGAACATTATTACGTTGAAAAAGAATGCAAGTGCACAGATATAAACCATAAAAACTAATGTTTGTTTGCTGACTACGGTACCTGGTCGAACTGTTTAGCGTTGAATATCTCTGCGAGTTCGAGATGGAAATTTATGCGGTTTTTACAGTAATATTTCTGAGATACCGGACATTGTGCACAACTAAATTGAAGAAATTCTTTTTCTCGTGGGCCTCTCCGTTTAAGTCTGACATCTTTCTATCAGTCGCATATTTCGCTTCATTGTTATCTATACCTATTTGAAACTACGTAATAGTCATTCCGTAACCATTATTGTGGTTTGCGGTCGTTATATTTACAACTGTTTATCACTTGCAATTGCAATTCTTGAAGAGATCATGCAAGAATGCAAGGACAAAATTAGACAACTGATTACTGATTTATGCAAAAACACTTCGTTCAACCCACTAATTGTTTATTTTTACTTTGTTGCTGATCTCAGTAATGCAATAATTGTCTGTTTTTACACGATTTACGCCTACGGTAGATTAAAGGGATCGGTTCACCTTAAATTGTGTCTGTTTTTTCTTGTTTCTTTATTTTCTATAAGGGATAATAAAAATTTGAAATACAAAAAGCAGTGTTCTATTTCGATACTCACGGAGATATTAGGTGATAAAGTGGCGGATTGATCGGTCCAAAATGGCAAAGGGTATTTGTCTCCATAGGCAGGACAATTACCCTTTGCCATTTTGGACCGATCAATCCACCACTTTATCGCCTAATCTCTTCGTGAGTATTGAAATAGAAAATACTTTTTGTATTCCAAATTTTAATTTAAGGTAAACCGATCCCTTTAATGAAGTATGGTCATTCATTGATCATCACCATGGAGCAGCTACCGCGGAGCGTTCGGGATACGAAATTCCTAACAAAAACAGCTGTCCACGATGCGTTTCAAAAGTTGTCCACGATTCAGTTGTCCACGATGCGTTTCGAAACCGGCCGGTATATCGCTTTAACTTTGGTCACTGCCCGGAACCAGTTAGGACTATTTATTTTAATTCGTTTAAATTACTCACGGAGCAGTTACGGCGAATCTGTCTGTTTTTGAGGGCCTTGTGCGCGGTCGTGTAGTACTAAATATTAATACTATTGCTTTTTTAATAGAGGATCGCTTACAAAATATCAGTGTCCTAGCCATCATATGTATACAGAAGGGTATAACTATTATAACTACCGTCTATGGCGTCTACTCTACCTTCTATGGGAAGATGGTACTGTTATCCACTTCAAGTGTTACTTATAGTTCTAAGCTGTAAATCGCTCTTTTTATGATTACCGACACCGACTAAGGCGTCTTGGCGTCTTGGCAAAAACAGCTGTCCACGATGCGTTTCAAAAGTTGTGTCCTTTCCTGTTTCTAAGGTTATCTAAATCTAATGGACGCAAAGGACACATGTGCATTTGCGTTAAACTTACATTGGGGAATTGTTGGCAAATATATCCGTTGTTGGTTTTTGTTAAATTTCCAATCAGTGTGATCCATTTGTGCTGAAAGAAAAGCAAAAATGCCTATCTGTATAGTTTGGAATTGACAAAACTCATGGCGATTGCGATTCAGCAGGTAATCTGCTAATGCTGGCCTTCCTAGCAGGGACAGGCAGTTTTCTTTTACATACTCCTTCTTAATTTAGCAGCTATATGATGGAAACGACCGCGGGACTACGTATCACTATCACGTAAGGTTACAAAATAAAAAAATATTCACAATCAAGGTGTGCTCCTCTATTTTTGTGTGGATGATCTTTTCGAATGTAAAGTTTTCCAGACTTAATTTTTATTTCCACTGTTTGCTTCCTCACATCGATGCGTTGTTTTAAAGCATGTGTGAATATTGTCGCGCCCCCGCCACGCACCCTAGAGGTGGTGCTCCGCACCCCTGTGGCGCACCCTGTTTTTGTGTGCGGGTTTTCACCATTTCACGTTGAAGCTTCTAGCTGCATGCAAGCCGTACAGTTGCGACTTGCACCCTACATACCGTTTTGTATAATTTTCGTGTTGTAAGCCGCGGTTATGCTATATTTCTTGCACTGCGAAAGATCGTTCCCTCAAGATTTATTCAAAAAAAAACGCTTCCAACCAAGCCATATTATTCAACTATTATGAAAACCAGCCGTTCGAAGAGATCTACGGGCTCTTCTCCGACTGGAGGAATCGGCCTTCGGCCGACTGTTGCCCCATTTAAAAAAAAGGAATTTCTACAAAGGTAAAAGACAACTTCCTCGCTCTCTCCCAGTGTATCATTCTCACTCTTTCTCGCTCTCGCGCTCTCTCTCGCTCGTTCCTCTGGTTCTTTATTCCTCTCGTTCATATTCCTCTTCTGTATTCTCACTTTTCTCTCCTCTAAGATTATCCTATATATGCAGCTCGCTACCCCTCGTTCTCTTTTCATCTCCCCCGCTTGTAAACTCTTTCCTCACGAAGAATCCTCGAGAAAGAAACCTCCTCTCCTCCTCCTCCTCCTCCTAAAAAAGAGAAGAGAAGAAGAAGAAGAAGGAAGAAGAAAGAAGCGAGAAAGGAAGAAGAGAAAAAGAAGAAAGATGTCTCAAACACGAAAAGAAGAAGAAGAGAAACCTTTCTATTCTCTCATCCTCGCTTTTAAGCGCGCTTTCGCTCTCTCTCTCTCTCTCCTCTCTCTCCTCATGCAAGGTTCTTTCTCTCCTCTCTCTCTCTCTCTCTCTCTCTATCTATCTCTCTATGTCTCTCTTCCTTCTCCTCTCTTCCCCGTGAAACATGAGCCCCTTACATTCACACTTCTACAATTCATTTATGATTGTGGAAACGTATAATATGCGACTGGATCTTCATTCGACTAATGAATGGTACCATGCAAATTTGCAATTGAAGCTACTCTATGTATAGTAGAGCTTTACATAGGAAAGTGGAAACCCCGATCAAGGCCGGATTCTTAAGGGCGCGTTCGGGTTGCTCTTTCCGAAAGAGAAAGAGGCAAAAACCCCGTTCGGGTTGGACCTTTCCGAAAGGATTTAATACTTTGTGAAAGTGAAAAGTACAGTACTCACTTTCCGTGAACACGCAGGGGTTTTATTTTTTATTTGAATGTGCACGGTCTGCGCACTTGTGCACAATTTCGGCATTGTATTTTTTCCCGACCGCCGACCTGCCCGCAGGCACATGGCAGTACGTGCACAAGACCGGAAGGAAATGCACAGTGCACAATTAAATCGATTCAAATCTTAAAACGAAAACCCTGCGTGTTCACGGAAAGTGAGTACTGTACTTTTCACTTTCACAAAGTATTAAATCCTTTCGGAAAGGTCCAACCCGAACGGGGTTTTTGCCTCTTTCTCTTTCGGAAAGAGCAACCCGAACGCGCCCTAAGGGATGTGATAGGGGGCCATATCGGGGTTTTTGGTCTTCATCGGCCATATCGGGGTTTTTGGTCTTCATCAGGGCGCACATCAGCCACGCACACTACACCGTACATACATATTATCTATACTAACACTTAGAAAATTAACTCTATTTGCTACGCATATCTCCTTTCTCGCTATACGTTAGTATTAAATCTATCAATTCTAATACTATATTCCACCGGGGCATCATACTGAAGATGACCCCACCCCGGTGGCATAAATCCTCGTATATGACTATGGGGTCGAAACGAGGTCCCCTACCAATTTACACATTACGCACTTAATATTTTAACTACTTTCCATTTCTAAATAAGACTGTTTCTATACCAAATAGCTTTACTGATCGGCTTGCCGTTATTATTAGATTATATTTAACTGTTCTCTTTATTGATCCAGGGTCACTGAGACAATAGCAGGAGGATTCAGTTCCCCGCTTACCCTCAGTGTACTCAATATTTCCTATATCACTATTACTTTCTTTAACAATACAACCACATAACATACTTTAACTGTTTCCTTTTTACTAACTTTGTAATATAAAACATCTTTATTTATTTACAATTCACGCTTAAAAATTTGGCTTATATCTTTCCATAACACAGTCTATTTTACTACATCATCTACATACTTCGATTTATACTTAATTCACTTTCAAACTTACATACCTAATTACTTACAGTTCTCACTATAATCATTATATATATTACTAATCACATTTAATTTTCATATTTATTTTCCACCATTGTTCCTCGGCTTCTTCAAGGCTCCAGTGGGTTTCTGGACTTCATTGTCCTGGGTTGCTCCTCTTTTACGGTTCTGCTTCATCTTCTGCTTTGCCTCTTCTATGTGCTCCTCGGGGGTAATCCCAAACTTCTTGTATACTTCATCCCACGTCTTCTTCTAGAATATACTACAATGTACTCCTATTACTTACAACATTATACCCAACAATACACGTCTCCATAATTTACACAAATTTTATACATACTTTTAAACTCTCTTAATAATTTAATCATTCACATACCTCTTTATTACACAATATTCCTTGTTTCGCAAGGGGCACTAGCTTCATCGTCTTCTTCTCATCGTCTTTCAGCTTGGTTCTCACCAGTTCACTAAATTATGTTTATATATATATATATGTATATGTGTATATATATATATAAATATATTATATTATTATTTTTTTTTCTTCCTTTACTATTTTATATACATAACATTTGCGCTTACCACAAATGATAGCCAATACTCTTCATTGTCTTCTCAAGTTCCGTCATCTCCACGTTGATCACAATACGGGAAGGTTTGTTATTACTATTGTACAAATGCAATTGCTTCATTGTTTCCGAGCTCATTATCCTTCGCTGGGCTGACACATTGTTAAGCCAGAGCTAAATATTATTACGATTTTTATTCTATTTCAATATGCTAGTTCTTTGTTCTATTTTAAGTCTTACATTTCCTTACTGCTTTTCTGTTTACACTATTCGCATGTCAACTAATTAATCAGCTTTATTCATTTCATTCTTATATATTTGTATAATTCTTACCACATAATTAGATGTTCCATCCACGTTACGTCCTCTAGGTGCCAAGCACAAAACCTCCTTCAGTTCGACTTCAACTCCACATTTGTCTCTCAAGAAGTCGATTATTTGCTTGGTGTAGTCCTGACCCTCCAGGGAAGGGTAATTGCGGATTCGCACACAGGATTTTCCTATCATACTCTCAACCTAAAATACATTTTATGCTTAGTAACCTTAATACAACCTTTTCTTATTAACTTCTACTTTATTACACATTTATATATCACCATTAATTGCTTTTACATATTATTATTATTTTATGCTTACCGTATTCATCCGGTTTCCTACTCCACTCAACAAAGATTCCATTCCTATTGCTCGTATATAATACGCGTTATTGGGCATCCTTCTAGTCCACTAAACCTAAAATATAAACATACTTCATGACAGTACTTAAACACTTAATTCAACAATAACGCAACAACAATTAATTTCAATTGGCAAACATAGTATATATTACAGCATTCATCTATAAATAATACAAAAAGATTAAACACAATATTTTAAGTAATTAGCAGATATTAAACATTATCATTAAAAAAATTTTCTTCTCATACCCATTCCCGCCTTCGCTTCCCGCCCTATTTTTTTTTTTTTTAATTATCATTGTTGCCTTAGGTGTCATATCCCTTTATTTATATATCCTCGGGCTTATTACTCTTTGCTATGTATTAATTTCATTTTCTCTTCCCCCTCCCAATTTTTTTCTTTTTCATCTATAGCAGTATTATACTATTTTTTCTAGACGCCTCCTGCTTCTCCATCTCTGTATATATAATATTCTCTTAATATATCCGATCTTTAATCGTCATACTTTATGATTCCTGATTTTGTCCCTGGTGGTACACTGCTTTCCCCTTCGGGGGGAGGCTTTGCCCTTAGTGGCACCCTGCTTTCCCCTTTCGGGGGGAGGTTTTGCTTTCCCCCTTTGGTGGCCCCCTGCTTTCCCCTTCGGGGGGAGGCCCTTTGCCCTTAGTGGCACCCTGCTTTCCCCTTCGGGGGGAGGCTTTGCCCTTAGTGGCACCCTGCTTTCCCCTTCGGGGGGAGGCTTTGCCCTTAGTGGCACCCTGCTTTCCCCTTCGGGGGGAGGCTTTGCCCTTAGTGGCACCCTGCTTTCCCCTTCGGGGGGAGGCTTTGCCCTTAGTGGCACCCTGCTTTCCCCTTCGGGGTGAGGCTTTGCCCTTAGTGGCACCCTGCTTTCCCCTTCGGGGGGAGGTTTTGCCTTTAATGGCACCCTGCTTTCCCTTTCGGGGGAATTTTTGTCCTTAGTGACACGCTTAATTCTCCTGCTGTGGATCTTAGATCCCTAATTGGATAACTAAATAGTGTTTTACATTCTACTATACTTACATTACGTGTCTCATACTTTTCCTTTTCTCTTTTACATGCAACATTTCAGTGCAATCTGCCATATTGTTTACACTTATACTAACTACTAAATTATACCAAATTTTTACTAGTTACCTTAACAATACTTTGTCCTCTATTTTTCACCTAATAATGTTCTACATTTATAACACTCCACTCCAATCAGCTTACACTACTTTCGCTTTATTTCCTCTTTAAGAGTTACTGACCTATTACATTGTTCATACCAAGTTTTGGGCCATCACCGTTACATATGTATATCTCTTTTCACTATTCCCAACACACAGATTTAACTCAAAACCTCTAATATCAACATTCTCTTTACTAATCACATATATTTATAAAACCTTTATTTTACCTTCACAAACACAAACTTACCTTTATTACTTTTATTCAATAATTATTTCGTGCCCTATCGTTATCCCACGGGATATTTCCTTTCTTTCTTATTCATGTCGGATTAGCTCCGCTTGCTAGAAACCGTTACACAAAAAAAATTTCGTTTAATATTCTTTGCCATGGTTTCACCTGGTACTATGAGGGTGAGATATATAACAATATAATTTGCTACATTAATACCCTTTATATACATCTCTTCATTCTCTGTATGGATCCCTGGCTTGTTCATGGTGGTAAATATGGACTGGCTGGCCGGGGTCGTCCACGGAGAACCCTCGTACCAACGTGGTTAGAATTCTCTAGTTCGAACTCGCCATGTTAGGTTCCGAGAGGTTCCGAAGTGCCAGTTCTACCGCCTTACTCCTAAGGCCGGGGGCGGCCGAACGGAGGAACTGTTACGCCCTGCTATAACAACAGAATACTATAACAAAAACCATTTTACTTCAACTAAAATAGGCCCTACACTTAAAATAACTTCTTTGGAAGGTACTCTAGAAATTGGAACTCCATGTTCTAATAAAAGGTGCAAAATTTGTCCTCTGATTTCTTTCGAAAAAATAATACGCAGCAGCTCTACGAAATATTTCACTCATATTTATTCAAAATCTTCTTCTGATTGTGATAGTAAGAGCGTCGTTTACAGCATTACTTGTGATAAGTGTCTAGTTCAGTATGTTGGAGAAACAAAAAGATCACTCAAATGTCGTTTCAGTCAACATCGTTGGCACTTGAAAAAAGACTCCCAAGAAACCATTCTGTATAGACATTTTTCACAATGCCAAAAAGGTGTTTCTAATAAATGTTTCACTATACATATTCTAGACAATTTGCAAGAAAACATAACTGACTCTATACGTAAAGAAAAGGAACTTTTTTGGATAAAGCTACTTAATACTGCTTACCCCTGTGGCTTAAACGACCAAATTAA
>JAANDG010000978.1:0-30565 GCA_036852015.1 Pelodera strongyloides | reverse complement strand
GATCTTTCGGACAATGTCAAAATTGTAACACATACGAGATAAAAATACAATTTAATTACAAAAGAAAACACTTATGTTTAATTACTGTCGAGTAAGACTTTGATAGTTTTGCTTTTCACAACCGCTCTGGAAAATTATTTATCGTATGACTACCGTAGTTTGACTGGTTGAAAATATGCGAATTGCATGCGAAACAAATGCTCGATTTTTCTTTTTTGAAATTTTTTCGAAATTTTGATTGGATATTTGTAATATTTATTTTTATCTTCGCTCGATCTATTCACTCTCTACGCTCTCTACGTTCGCATAGCTTCGTTCATACTCGCTACGATAAAACTTCGGTTTCACATCACCTGGTACCTCGTACCTCTTTACTAAACAACAACCTTAATAAGCTAATATTTTATTCAACATACACGAAGAAAACCATCAGCACATAACGTAGTTGGGTTTTTGGGTGTAGGTGTCGTATGCCTACCAAGGTCTCATGCTGGAGGTGATGAACACAAACTATGAATTATGGCGTGGGCCTGAGATATATTTTAAAACAAATGGCAATAAGTGACAACAAGGCAACTAACAATCATGATAAAATACCCCGAGAACAAAAAATGGGCAACGTGTAACTGGGTAAGCCCCGAATAAAACACTGTGCACTGGACACTGGCGCTTTTAACCGCCACTACTACCAACATACTAGTAACACTAAGTGTAAACATAACAACAATGAAACATATATATATATAGATAAAACGAAAATAACCAATAGTACAGACCCTATGTTTCGACTCTTTTAAGCGGGATCATTGCTTGCCGTACGTAAGTGTCCATGGCGTTCCACGACTTCCACCTCCCCGTTCTCCGAACCAGATTCGATGGGACTCCTTTCCTCAGAAGGGTACTGGCTCCCCCCGATCTCAGTCCATGCACTGTCATCCTCTTCTTCAGCAGATCTCGGCCCAACTTCCTGAACAATTCACTTAGCTTTGCCTTGTTTGGTACCTGACTAGCTTTCATACTTTCACCACACACGAAGCTGTCCTTCTCTCTACCTTCCCTGCATCTAAGCATCAGACTATGGACTTCTGTCGTCATATTACCATACTCCACTCTGACTACTGCACCTTGCTTGAACTGGTCTGTCTTAGACTTATTTATAGCGATAGTGAAGTGGTCCTTGCCAAACACAACATCTTTCCACTTTAGGCTTGCGATCTCCGAAATTCTAAGCAACCCGTAAAAACCCAAAATGGATATTAAGGCTGCTGTCTGCATTTTTACATTCGCTGGCTCATGCATCGCCTTTTCTACCACAATCGCGACTGTCTCTTCCTCTACCTCCTTGTGATGTCTCACTGCGGGGCTCTCCCTTTTTGCTGCGTCTAACATAAGCCTACACGCTCCCGTAAACTCAGCGTTCATGCTACCATACTCGAACGTTAGCGCCGCGTTTACCGCTTTTAGTCTATGTGCTCCTTCGTCTTTCCATACCTTACAATAAAATAGCACTCTAGATAAATCTTCCCGATCATTATGTCCCTTATCCTTCGCCCACTGCTTGTACTTTCTAACGCATGCACTGTACGCCGTCAAGGTTCCTTTAGCCCTAGCCTTTCCAAGTGCACTCTGCAAAACTTCTGCGGCTACCTTGTCTGCATCCTTGATTTTCTCGACCACTCCCGCACAACGAGCAGGCACCGAGTGTTTCTTCTCTGGTTCCGGCCTTCTGTATTCCCCTCCTGGATCCACCTCGAACTTTGGGCGGGTGGGCGGGCCACCTCGACCTAGAATGACGAGTTTATACGATAAATGCCCCGAGGTACATTTCTTTGCCGCGATACTCAGCTTTGTGCGACTAACCCCTCGATGCGCAGCCTAGCCGTCTTGGCGGGATTCAAATTTTTCTCGTATGCTAAGCTGGGTACGGTACCAGCACCTGCGAAACAACAATTTTATCTTCGCTCGATCTATTCACTCTCTACGCTCTCTACGTTCGCATAGCTTCGTTCATACTCGCTACGATAAAACTTCGGTTTCACATCACCTGGTACCTCGTACCTCTTTACTAAACAACAACCTTAATAAGCTAATATTTTATTCAACATACACGAAGAAAACCATCATCACATAACGTAGTTGGGTGTAGAACCACAAAGTGATCCCCACTTATTGCCATTTCAACCATACGAACAAAAACGGTGAGGCCGTATACCCACTTGCGAATGCTTTCGCCGCGCCACCTTTCTTAAAAATCTCGCGTCCCCTTTCCACTCTCACTACCCCTTTTACCTCGTCTCGCCACACTCCGTGTCTTAACGTTAGTTTGTTCAGAAAATTATGCGATGGCCACTCTGGACACACGAGTATCCCTTCTGCCCTGTGAAACTTTGCGAATGCTATGACCTTAGATACTAAATAAATCGGTGGAGCCCACCATCCTTTCATCCTCCAGGCTTCCGGGTTTTCAAACGCATCAACGAACTGGCAACCTGGCTGATAATCTTTGGCGGCATACTTAGGCAATTTTGCTGTTTTAGCGGATGCGAACATATCTATTTCTGGACGGAACAGTTGCTCACACACTCTTTCGAAACACCCCTCAGTTACTTCCCAATCATCTGCGTCCACCTCCTTCGACAATCTATCCGCTTCTATGTTCAACTCTCTAGGAATCCATCTAACCCTGACACTAGCTCCCATGGCTTCCGCTATCCTCCATATTCTAGTTGCTACTTCATGAATTTCTAACTTCCCGCTACCTTTTCTGCAAATAATTGAAGCTGCTACATTGTCTGTCTCCATTAACACCGATTTTCTCTCTAGTATCCCGCTGAATGCCAACAGCGCGTTTTCAATGGCCAGCACTTCCCTCAACGTGCTCGACTTCCCCACAAACTTAGCCGGTAATCTGACAGTTACTGACCCTGAATTTTCTATCGACTGAAACCAAGCCCCCATACTATGCTCTGAGGCGTCGGAGCATATTCTCACTAGCGGTTCGCATTCGTTCTCACCTTCTCTCTCCACTCCGATTTTCTGCTTTGGTGCGGCCGCCTTGAGCTTCTTCGCAACCACTTTCCATTCGGTCGACTCTCCTTTCGAAAACACTTATGTTTAATTACTGTCGAGTAAGACTTTGATAGTTTTGCTTTTCACAACCGCTCTGGAAAATTATTTATCGTATGACTACCGTAGTTTGACTGGTTGAAAATATGCGAATTGCATGCGAAACAAAATTCTCGATTTTTTTCTTTTTTGAAATTTTTTCGAAATTTTGATTGGATATCTTTTGTAATATTTATGTTTGTTGGTCATGTTTTCTGAATACTCTACTACGTTCTCAGGCGCGCAGCGCGCAAATGCGTAACCGCGTCCGCGGAAAAGAGATCATGGGAAAGGGTGAGACGCAGAAAAGATTTTTCTCTGTGTCTCGAAGTTTTCAATGCGAATTTGCAATCTTTTCCCGCGGACGCGGCTACGCATTTGCGCGCTGCGCGCCTGAGGACCAGAGCATTGTGAGTGTGTTGCCTCTGAATGAAGAGCTTACTTTCAGTTATGTCAACCGAACAACCATTCAATTCTTTCCGACCTCAGTTCCAATTTTATGATGACGAGTTCTTCACATTTTCCAGTACGGAACAGGTTGGTTCTGAAAAGACACCTCACAGGAAAGTGGAAACCCCGATATGACCCCGATCACGGCCCGATTTTTTGGGGGACGTGATCGGGGCCATATCGGGGTTTTTGATTTCCCATGTATATTGTAACAATAATGATGTCTTGTCGTGCGCGTCCTACACGGTTCTCGTGTCATTTCGGTGTTTCCATGTGGAAACGAACGCTTGAAACTGAACATCTTGGTTTGGGATTTATCCTAGCGAATAGTAAGGACATGAATAATGTTTTGTTGAGTTGCTTGTGTATGTACATCCTACGTTTGCAGGTGTTATGGCAGAACAAAATGTGTTACGCAGTTACGTTACATGCGTCAATGTGTTTAGCGAAGAATATTTGCAAACTGGATATGGTGCATTTAGCGACACGCTATCGACGTAAAACTACAAATACGTTGTAAAGCATAAAAGACAATTAGCCGCGAACTATTTCAGAAGCGTGTCGAAGACCTAGTGTCCCAAGAACTCGAGTACTTCGCACCGAATAGTGCTGACGAAAATTGGAAGATTCCTGTGTTGCAACGTCAAAGGCACATCGACTATATAATGAAGGATATTTTTAAGGGACCCATGGTCTGTGTCAGTTTTATTTTGATTAAAGTTAACGTATTTTAAATAACCCCGCAATTTTTGCATCAAAAACTGATATGAGAAGAAATCAATATACTGTCTTTGATTAGCAATTCGTGAAACGTAAAAATAAATGACGGCCTGGATTAAGCCCACCATTGATTAAATAATAAATCTTTATTGGTCTAGGTCTTGGTCGTTAGAGTAGATGAGGCAAAAACATGAATTTTGACCCATTTTTTTGCCTCATCTCTCGACCTGTTGTTATTTTTTCGAATGTTAACTGAAGGAAGTAAGATCAATAAAGAACCATTTTTAGTGTCTGGATGCTTCTCGGCCGTGGATGTGTTATTGGGGAGTTCATGCTCTGAACCTTCTCGGGCATCCCCTTACACACGACTTCAAAGACACATTGATCAAATTTCTGAAGACATGCGAAGCCCCGGAAGGCGGTTATGGAGGTTTGTATAGTTTCATTTGGCTTTATTGATGAGTGTATTTTTTGGGTTCCCTTTTATCCTTCACAATTTATGTCAAATTGGCACACTGCTTCACTTATTTATTTCAATTTAGGTGGTCCCGGTCAAATGCCCCACTTGGCGCCGACTTACGCGGCTGTACTCACACTAGTATCCCTTCGTAGCGAAGACGCACTGGCGAGTATTAACAGGTAAATAAATCTCAAACTTCAATCTCTTCAAGGGTGTGCTCTTTTTTAAAGGGAAGTTCAACCCTTCAAGGTAGGTTCAAATATTTGATATTTCAAATCATACGTCTTGTCTTGTGCTCATATCCTGAACAGAGTAGACGACAAGTTCCAGTTCCAGATGATAAATTTGGAGTTGCATCAATCATTATTCTGTGAATTTTGCCTCAAGAGCGGATAAGATACAGATTACTTTGGCGACTTTCGTTTTATTATTATTCACAATTTTAGAGAAAAACTGCGCGATTTTCTCCGTTCTCTGCATCAACCAGACGGAAGTTTTATAATGCACAGAGGAGGTGAAACGGATATAAGAGGTATTTGTGCTTTACTTTGTTCAGTTCTACGATTTTGGAGCTTGTTGTGTATCAGAAGAAAACTTTTATTTGTGGCCTCTGTGTATCTACCTCGAATGAGGTACCTGGAAGACAGTATATTTTGTGTGGTCATCCTTGCAAAAAAATATAAATAGTGTATTTTCCATTTTTTTTACAACCATAAAGTATTCTTATAGGCGCTTACTGTGCACTATCCGTTGGAACAATTACACGTGTTTTGGACGAGACGATCACTGCGAACACGGCCGAGTGGATTGTGAGGTTGGTGCCGGTCCTTAGGGCTTAGGGGTACAGGTTGACGCACGAACCACCTCCGGATTGGTTCGGACCACCTTCGGAAGCAATTCGAAGTTTATATATTTGACCGAAACATGGTGTTTTATTAAAACGGACATCACTAAGCTAAAGAAACCCCCCCCCCCCCCCACCCCTCCATTTACGCACGGAATTTATACCCTGTCCCTGTCGGTCCTGATTTGCCTCAGTGACGGAAGTTGTGTCTGTTTCTGTTTCGCACAAAGGTTTATTGGTAAAGGCAATTTGTTTTATCTCGACAAAAAAGCTATCCTGTCAAAGGTTTGGCCAAGTCGGCCACGTGTTTCGAGCGTGTTCGACTTATTGTTTGTTTTTAATGAGAGCACCTATAATATATGTAGTCAACTGTATAGTGTAACGAAAGCCACTAATAAATCACCTTATCTTAGTATTAATTTGTTAATATATATTAGTATGTAGTATTAGTATATACCTTTGCAGTTGTCAAACATACGAAGGCGGATTTGGAGGCGAGCCAGGCGCGGAAGCACATGGTGGATACACTTTCTGTGCACTTGGGGCACTATCGATTCTTGGGAAAGGAAAGTAGGTTATTTGCTAGCTTTTACTGTTCACCAGTTCCAGTACCAATTTACCAAAAGACTGATGCTATTTGTTCCCTTTTTAGCGCACGGTACTTGTATTCTCATGAGTAACTTTTCGCATTTTCGCGTCCTTGTACGGATAACTGATTGTGGATTGCATTTCAAAAACTCGTTCGAATTCTCAGGGTGCCGTGATTCTGTCTGACCGTGTCCGTATGACCGTCTGCGTTAAAGAAGTTTCAATTGGTGTTTGAACTGAAATATTTCAGACTCGTGGACCTTGATGCCTTGCTCAAATGGCTCTGCAACAAACAGATGAAGTTTGAGGGCGGATTTTGTGTAAGTGATCTAGGGATCGTTTTAGCTATTAGCAGGCTAAGGGGGGCAATCGGCTTTGTAAAAGTATTTCGTGAATTAGCATAGACTTGCGCCAGTGCATTATTGAGTGAGCCAGTAAACGAGTGAGCGCATGTGATGTTTATCGATATCAGTGGTAGAACGGAATTGTCTTTCTCTGATTTTGGGGTTTCAATATGCGGTTTATTTTCAGGGCCGTACAAACAAGCTCGTGGATGCTTGTTATAGTTTTTGGCAAGCTGCGGTTTTCCGGTTGATCGATGTCGAACTACAAAAGTCAGTAGTTTTTATTTTATTGTGCATCTTATTATCTAATTATTATGCAGAAAATGAGGGAGATTTCGGAATGTTTGTGATGCGTTTGTATCATTTTAGAGAGGGACGCGCACCTCTCGGAGGAGCCTTTGACTCTCGGTCTCTGCAAGAATATATACTGGTTGCTTGCCAGGTTAGTGCTTTAATATTTATTTATTTTAATCTGATTTATGTTTATTGTAGAGTACTGTAAGATTTCTAACTGTTCGTAGACCACTTTGTATTTGTGATTTCTGGTAGTGTTCAGTTGTGTCATTGTTAATAGCAAAATGTGACAGTGATGCCAGTAATGATGGTTTTAGTTTATGTGCATTTACAGGACGTAGTCGGTGGACTGAGGGACAAACCGGAGAAGCACCGCGATCTCTACCACACTTGCTATGCTCTGAGCGGACTCTCCGTTGCACAGAGTTATTGCGAGTCAAAGTCTGATATCTTGGGAGGCGAAGCGTCGGTTGTGGTATGTCTATTCCTCTTTGTCTCTATGTGTTTTACGGGGGTTGTGATCTTTTAGTCGCTTAATGGACTGTATTTACAAATTTACGTGAATTGAGTTCAATTCTATCCGTCTGTGCCGGAAGTAGGATGTAGTTTCAAAGACAAGTTGAATGAGACAAGTAGAATGCCGCTTTAAAGTTGGTTTACTGCGACACCGTTGTGGTGACCCTTGTTCTGGTTTAAAGCGAAATACCGGCCGTTTTTTGAAACACATCGACCAGCATGAACTTAAATTCAATTTGCACAAATACGTAAGAATTCAGTTGTCCATGATGCGTTTCAAAAACCGGCCGGTATTTCGCTTTAATTACAACAGTGTATTTCCAGCACTCCACGCATCCCGTGCTGAATGTGTTGCCGATTTGTGAGGAATTTGCAACCAATTACTTTGAGAAGTTGGCAGCTCTACCTTGATTAATGTTGCTATTCCTGAATAACAATACATCACCAACATCAGATGTACTGCACTACAAACTACAGAATACAGATCAGTTGTATTTTCGATTTTCACTTGTAATGCGTGGTGTTTTTCTTGTGTATTCTTTCATTCTTACGTATTATTCTTTCCTAAGTTTATTTGTTGTACATAGCTTACTGCTGCATTATGTTGTCCTTTCTATATTCCGTTTCCGGTTTCCTATATAATGAGCCTGACGCATTTTCTACGTGGAGCCATACGCAGTCCACAGTTTTCAAATTGTTGCCCAACGTGTGAATCGTATTATTGCACTTATTTTTCTCTATGTATCCATAGTTTGCGTGTATGAATTGACCTCTCATTAAACGTGTAGTTCTAGTTTTGAATGCGGTGAATTGGAATACGGTAGTTGAATAAAATGTGCATATAATTTGGTATTCTTTTACCTTTTGGTTTTTAACTGGGGGTTTGGTGCCCAAGAGATATTTATTTCATTTATTATGTTTTGATTGCCGTATGTCGTAATGGTTTTCATGTGTTTGTTTTTCATTGTCGGAGAATAAATCGTCGCATTGTATTGAAAGCGAATGCCTTCATAATTTTCTTACATACATTACTTCTACTTCAGAATGGTGGAGGGTACTGAGAAGCCAGTTGTGAAACCTAAGAAAGTTCATAAGAAGAAATTGGCGAAGCAACAGGCCAAGAAAGAAGCAAAGGAAAAGGCAGCCGCTTCTGGGGAAATCATTGAAAAGAAGGTATGTTTTTTTTTTCCTTATATAAGCTTTATTATAAACAATAAATGCTACAACGAAGGAAGAGTAAAGTATGACAACATATTAAAGAGAATGGCAAGGCTCCCTCCGCTCCCTAACCAGTAGACCAGATAGCTGAAGATCTTAATTAAACAATAAATTCGTAAATAATGATACTGTTTTTTTTTGTGATGGTAGCCTCTAATTAGTGCCTTCTCTCTGTTTTCCATAGTATTCAAGTATGTTTCTTATAGAGTACCAAGAACAAGAAGACAGTAGAAAAGAAGGAAACGACGGAGGCAACGGAAGTAAAGAGTGCCCCACAGAAGAAGAAATTCAACGACGATGGCGAGGAGATTGTATGTTTATTTCAATCAGCCAATCATTGTTATTTGTCTGGCTTGTGTCAGATTGGTTGTTTTGTCTTCCCCACGAAGTATGTTTGTTATTATAATTCTTGTGAATAGGTTGTGATTTCGTTCGAGTGGAATTTTGTGGCTGTGAGTGAAATAAGTTTGCTTGTTGAGAAAAAAATGTTGTGATGAGTTGCTGCCAAGTATTGAAATACTTCTATGCGAAGTTAGCTGCAAGCTGCTTTAGGCGGATTTCTAAATTCTAAGGTAAAGTAAGGAATATTATGTTCTTGGCAGGTTGGTGAGGTTGCTTCCGCCGATAAATCGTTTCCGAAGAAAGGCAAAAAGATCGAAGGAAACGGTACAGAACAACAGAGTGGAAAGGGGAAGAAGGCCGGACAACCACTTGTGAAACACTGTGATGGAACGTCGTGGACAACTTACCAGGTAAGATTCACAAATGTTAAGGGTGTATTATATAGCACGTGTTTGGAAAGTGTATGCCGGACAGATGAAATACCGTCTTATATGCAAATGTTGTTCCATTATTGCCCGTCCGGTACAGAATGAAATGCAATTTGCATATATAACGTGAGAAGGCGGAATATCGTTACCAAGCATACACCACATGTCAATATAATGTCAGTATAATGGTGTGAGGTGTATTCAGGTGAATGAAAAGGCCACCGAGGTGAATGATGGACTCACCAAGGAGGAATATGAGAAGATCTTCCAAGAAGCAACCATCCTGCTCACTACAGACTCTGACCAGTACAGCCGATGTAGGTTTCATATTCTATAACTTTTAGCGTGTCTAAGTGATTGAGGGTATGGCACAAGTTTCTCGGCAAGGTGTGCTGTAGTTGGCTAGTTGGCTTATATTATCCTTTATTATTTGTAATTTGTAGATGTGCGGACGCAGGGTGGATCTGAAGCAGCTTGGTTGCAAACAGCCATTACGAGTGGTACAGCGAGAGATCGAATGACTGCCATGCAACTGATGATTAAAAAGGTAGTGATATTTTTTGTTTTGCTTGCTCCTTTTTATGCGTGCTATTTTTTGGGTTCGGTATTTGAAATTTGATTTCAGGTATTTTGTTGGCGGTTTTAAGATGCTCATAATCGTAACGGTAGAGCGTGATCGGTTTTTTAATGCGAAAAACAATTCGAGGTTAGCTAAATTCATTGTTTTAGAGCCCTGTCCACAGTTGTCAACTGATCAGACAAGTGCTTGTGCACGTGGAGAAGAAGGGAACGCGAGAGGCAGTACAAGTATTGCGTGAGTTTTTCTTTCTTTGTTTCCTTTTTTCCGCGATTCTTCGCCCTCTTTTCAAGGTTGTGAGTCCTTTTTTATTAGTCCAGTTGAAAAGCTCGGCTCATGCTCTGAATTTTGATTTTACATTTCCATTATTGAATTATGTTATATTTACTATTTACAGCTATTGTGGAACAATTGTTCGTTGAAGACCTGCTTCCCGAAGATAGAAAATTGGTCCCTTTTAACCAGGTATGTATACTTGACTTTTCTCTCTCTTTGAATTTGAGTGAGGGTTATTGTTCGCATCAACTATTTCAAAATGTCAACGCTTAAGCTCAATTTTTAATGCGATGCTAATTACCTTTACGCCCTTTTTACCATTTTTTTATCCTTTGGACCGCATGATTAGTAGTTCTCAAGCTTCGCGTTTTATTTGTTGTTATTTCTCATGTTTCAGCGTCCGTTAACACGACTCACTGAACTGAGTTCGGGAAATGATCTCACCCGCCAGAGAATCCTGGCTGTTTGGATGTTCGAACATGAACTCAAACAGATTTACCTGAGCTTTGTCCAGGCACTTGCGGTAAGCTATTCAACTTGGTGTTTATAGCATAGTCTATATTTCAAGTGGGTGCTGGTGGGAGTGGCAGTAATAAGGAAATGCATTGTTAATATTATATGTGCCTGAGTTATTCATTAAATGCATCAATAAAATGTAGAATGTACGCGTGAAAAGAAACCAGAATACAGAATACCAGAAACACCCCACCCAACATGTTGAACACAAATAATTGACTGGAATAAGATTTGCCTTGCAGTTGCAGATGGCATGACATTCTGTAGATCATACACATTGAGCAGAGCAAGAACTAATTGTAAGAAGTTGTTTCTCGCCTTTTTTGCTTTGTTTAGCGAAACCTTGAAACAACTCGGCTAGGATCTTGTACATTATTGGCATAAAAAGATCCTTTCATATGTTTAACCTATTTCACGTTGTTGTAGACTTTGGCCGCTGGAAGCACTGAAGGCGCGGCACTGCGTGCTTTGAATACGATCAAACATTTGCTGGCCGAGCGACCCGAAGCCGAACAGGTATTCTTTGTTCTTATTTGATTTATAATAGTAATTGGAATCTTATTTAGAGATGCATTTAATGTAGTATGTAGACTATTGATCATGTATGATCTAGCAGTTTAATTACGCTAACTTTATCTTTATCAAACTAGTTAGCTATGATGATCAGCGGTATCTTTGCACAAATATATGTAGCATACCAATCTTGCTAATGCGCAACATTTCAGCATCTTCTCTCAGCTCTTTGCAACAAACTTGGTCATCCCAATTATAAGGTATGTTTTTTTTTCAGTCCACATATCGTA
Source organism: Pelodera strongyloides (assembly GCA_036852015.1). Taxonomy (NCBI): domain Eukaryota; kingdom Metazoa; phylum Nematoda; class Chromadorea; order Rhabditida; family Rhabditidae; genus Pelodera; species Pelodera strongyloides. Next base: position 19,084 of record JAANDG010000978.1, on the reverse strand, counting down.
GTACCATTTTATCAGCGTATTATCTTATTATGATGTTTTGTAGTTATTTTCTCCCTATGGTTTGTTTCATTTCCGTTCACATATCGTGGTTCCATTTTATTATCGTATTATTTGTTTATGATGTTTTGTAGTGATTATCTCCTTGTTGTTTTGTTTCACTCGAAATCCGGTATGTAACTGGGATTTGAGAATGTGTACATCATTGTATTCTTTTTGTTATTTTCAATTTTCAATTAAAGGTGGGAGCTCGTGCTGCCCGTCTACTTGAAGAACTGGGTGTTGCTCAACCAAATATGAGACCTGTTTTAGTGGGAGAAGTTGAGAGAGTGATCTATAGGTATGTATTGTTTTACTGAATACTTTACTCTGAATGAACACAGCTATATGTTATGGTGAAAAGTGAAAAGAATAAAATAATAAGTAACGAAAAAGAAATCCCAATTTTTTTCGCTACAAGTAGAATGTTTCATTGCTCCTATTTTACAATTGTTCGCATTATATGTTATTCGCAAAATCGCAAAAACAAAATACCCCTTCATTTTAGAAAGAACGTTTCTGATTCGGCCCTATTGTATGGATCTACGTTCCTGTCGCAGATTGCCCTCAGGCTAGTTTTATTATTAATTTTTAATTATTGTGGTGTTTCCTCTGGGAGCTCTGAGGGAGCTTGCGTTGCGTACCATCAATTTTCTTCGAAACCTTTTGCTCTGAGCATTTGTGTTGTGACACTTTTTTTATTCGTAAAAAGTGCATTAAACTCGGGTTGATTATGGTAATTTTTACATTTCAGGGATGGTGAAAATGACTTGGCTGTGAAAATGTTATCGATTTATTTCGGACTTTTCAAGTCAATTGTTGCTAGACGAAAGACGAACAGTAGACTGCTCAAGATTCTACTAGCTGCAGCATACAGAGCGTTTCCGTTTGCTAAGGGTACGGTTTTTTTTATGAATTCATCAATGTGTATTGTTTTTTTTAATAGTTTATTAAATATGAATATGCCTTTCTTTGGCATCTATTTTTTAATTAGAATGTGATGTGATAGAGATTAGAGATAATAAGTCTTTTTAGTCATGTTTGAAACGAATTAACAGATAGTCGGTGAAGTTGAGTCCTAGATGAGATGATTGTTTATTGCTTATTCGACACTGTGTTTGATGTGACATTGTTATTAAATTTTAAGACACGGTTTAGTTATACTTTAAGGTTTAAATATAACATACGGTGTAAATATAATTTCGGTTTCAGGAAAGGCTGAGGACTTGGTGGCAGACATTGATGCCCTCTATAAAATGGTTCACACTTCGCCGTTCCATATTTCACTCCAAACGTTGAAGCTGTTGTATCAAGTTTTGCATATCAGGTAAATTTCTTGAACAAGGTTGCATTTTTTTTAATTCTAGCTTATTGATTGTGAAATTGTGATAGTACGAGGTCTAATATTTGTTGCTGTTTATTGAATGTCTATTTGTCTATTCTTATAAGGTATGAACTACTAATGACACGTGTCTGCGGTTGATATTTGTGCCTCGGTTTAGTGTTCTTAACGGTAGGACAAAAGTTGCGAGTTGCGAGTCGAACGTATCATTACTTCAGGTGTAAAGAACACATACCATAGTACATGATTTTTGTATCTTCCTGAATTCAGTGATTCTGTCAATGATCGCTTCTTCTCTGCGTTGTACAGAAAATTGTTGAGCCCAATTCCCGGAAACCAGTACAACGAGTTCTTCTTATTGTTGTTCAAGGTAAGGTTATTTAATGGTCTTTTCTCTCGTTTATTTAGTTTCCTCACCAACTTTGGTCAGAAACCAGGATTAAAAACGCGTTAACGTAACTTTAAAGTATTATCCTCATTAGTGAATGACATGTACGAAGTATGACGTACGATGGATTTTTGTGTGGTTCTCTAACGTCGAGGATTGATCCTATATATCAATTGTGACTTTTAATGCCTTTGCTTTAGGCTCTTTCCTCTGACTCGGTGGTGAATCGGGTGCGTGCTATGGTGAAGAGAATATTACAGGTAATTTGATTTAAAGCAATTTCCAAGTCCAAGATTTTGTATCTTATCCTCTAGTTTAATGTCATTTCCATGTCACTGTTTTGTGACTCTTTGAAGGAGTTTTCAAGGAACCGAATAAAATATTTTACGTTTTGCTATGTTTTAGCTATATATGATAGTACTTTATTTATTGATGTCTTACTTACTAAATCATAGCTGAACCTCATCATGACATTTTGCACCTTATTATTTCTTCAGAATGCATCATTTCCCTGACGTCCCTCTTCTTTTCTGACGTCCTATTATCCTTTTATTTTGCGAATGTATTATTTCTTCAACATTCAATTATAACAGATTGCTGTGAACGAGACTCCCCCATTCGCTGCGGCTGCCCTCATTCTCATCTCGAAATTGCGGGAAAAGCGCCCGAATGTTGTTTTGACGACCAGAACTGCCGAGGTATATCTTTGATTTTAACTTTTTTAGTTTTTCTAGTATTTTTTTATGATAAATGATAACCGAATACATGGTGACCTGCAGCTGCGTGCTTGAATAGCTACTCTCAAAAGCGGAAAATTCAGTAAACGGTTGACCAGAGCTTAATGATAGTAGGACTTTTGTGACTCAAATATACAAGTTTTGCAATTGGCTCCGGGGGTTTTAGAGCCATTGCGGAGGTGGTTGGTTTCATGATAAAATAGTCATGATTAGTGATTTACGCACCGTTCGTGCCCAGAAGAAGCACTCTAACTTACAACTTGCTCGATTGCTAATTGCTTCGTAAATAGCCATGTTTCAGCATCTAGATTTAACTGTTGTTTTTTTCTGTTTTCAATAATCTTATGTCACCTGCCACCTGTCGATATCTCAGTAACTGTAATTAGTTAGTATTTATTTAGTCATTATTAATTATTTCCAGCGTGCTCCAAATGAGGGATCTCTCCCGTCCGCATTCGATAACGACGACGAAGAAGAAGTATTCGTGGATCTGGACGATACGGGAAAGCCCGTTCAGAAGATTGTGGGTTTCTTAAACTTGTTTCTTTGGCTTGTTTTGTTTCTTTGCTTTGATATCAAACAAAGTTCGCTGTTTATGCTGACCACATGTACCTGGACTTATCGACTCGTGGAGCTTTTATTTGCTACTTTGCTAGTAATGTATCGAGTCTTTCTGTTTGAAAAGTAGAAATTAGCGTTATAATTCGACTTATTCGATAGATGTGTTCAGATGTTTGCGAAAACTTGGCTTAAGGTATGGTTAGTTCTCTTGTTCTCCAGTTAGTAACGGTCTTTTGCTTACAATATTTCGACTGATTCTTTGGACTTTAGACTTGTGTTGTCCTTGCCTGGCCTGTGATTGTTTTTTTTTGTACCAGACCAGACATGTTTTTTTTTTAGAAAATCGATGAAGTGAAACCAATGGAACAAGACGACGAGAAAGAAGTGATAGAGAAGAAAAACTTGAAGGGAAAATTGGCCGCACCGAATACGCAGGGATGGGTTCATAAGAACTTTGGTGAGTTTTTTTTCATAAAAGATTATAGTTTTTCTGTTTATGGCTATTTTGATTAGTTGCATGTCCATCGTGGAGTTTCTAGGATCGAATTTTACAAACATTACGGTGATAGACCGTTTTAATAAAACACCGTGTTGCGGTCAAATATATTAGTTTGGAATTGCTTCCGGAGGTGGTTCGTACGTGTTTTCCCGCACCAACCTGTACCCCTGAGTGGAGATTGTATTGTTTAGTCCATCGTGGCGCGGTGACTGCGTATGACCACGGTGCCCGTAATCCGATGTTCGTCGACTGTTCTGATTCTGTGGATTCGGAATTGAAAATGCTGGCCAAGCACTTCCACCCCTCAGTTGTGGTCTTCGCCAACGCTATTATCAAGGTATGGACGATTTTGATAATGATAGGTCACCTGTTATTTTATACGTTCTTTTTCCTGTGGAAGAGTATTGGCCAGAATTGTTATTGGCAATTTGCATAATTTGCATGCAGAAAATACTGGCGATTATTTGAGGATGTATAATTTGTTGCATATGATGTCAGTCAATCCGGTGCTATTAACTGCACTAACAATCAAAGTGCCGAAAATATGAGTTTCGAGAAACATTGTGTTGTGTGCAACCGTAAGTTAGACGTGTCGGTGTTCAATAGATGTAGCCTATTGCCTATAGTATGTGTGAAAAACCACTCTTGCCATTTCTCCCTAAGGCACTCTGTTTGTGTTCAGGGCGAGCCAATCGCGTATTCTGGTGATCCTCTGACGGATTTCACTACAATCACTTTCCTCGATCGTTTCGTTTACCGTAACCCCAAAGACCCATCCAAGAGGAAGGGAGACGATAAGGTTTGTACCCTAACACCTAACATACCCAGCAATAGGATTTTGTTAATATTATTTATATGATGTAAAAAGATGGGGTTAAACTTTTCTTGACGACGAAGAGCAATAATTGAATTGTACAAATTAATATAATACTGACACACAGCCTATTTTTTTATTTTTCGTGTAAGAATAGTGACTGAGTTTATATTCTAGCTTCTAGCCTAGCTGCCCAGTTAAAGTGCTATTTTGGATGAATTATTATTTTTTCAGGTTATGCGAAAGAAAACTTACGATCCATGGGGCGTCAGGAAGCTTAAAGTTACTTCAAAGGTTGGTAATTTTTTCTTTTTACATCTCAGACCAGATATGGATGTTGCGATTATTCGTCTTGCTTTGAAAAGTGTAGATACAAATGCTCCAGCGTCTTTTCGTATGAGAGGGGTTTATTAGCGTGTAGTTCGATCAATGCTACACTTTCGTAAAATGCTCATGTATCGAAAATCGAATGAACTAGTGGTGAATTTTCTTTGATGGGAAAGTTAACCGCTGTCAAACACTGGAGCCTTAGTGACTAGCGAAGATCGCTTATTCATATTTTATATGATTCACTTAATCATATATGTTTATAGGAATTTATCAACACAAAGGAAGAGAACATTCCCGCGGATGAGAAATATCTACACAGATACGCCACACTCAACTTTGATACTAAGGTATGACGTTTTGTATGTTGTATTTGTCTGGGCGGTGTTGCGCCCCATTGTGTGCATGTTCCCTTAGTCTTATCCTTATATAAAGGTTGTTGTTTTGTATTGCCAGACAATGAATTAGTTTGATACATTATGTATGCGCACGATGGTGCGTTTATTAATGCCAGTATTTCAAAATAATAACCGCACTATTATTTTGGCGATTATGAGAGTCATGTTGACTAATTGTATACCACCCATTTTTTCTTTTATTTGTTTTACTTTAAAATTTCAGAAAACGGAAGAGTTATCTGATATCGAAAGTGTCAGCAGTCACGAGTTTGACAAGATGCTTGGTAGGCTTCTTTTAAAACTTAAACTAATGTAAAATTAAATTTAACGTAATCCCATGACGGCATGTACTAATTATCTAGTGAAAGTGATCGCTATGATTTCTTTTATCCTTATAATTTGTAAACTTTAATGACATGGTGTCGCTTGTCTTATAGTTTTCTGATCGGTATAAGATTTTCTGTAGGATTTATCATACTTGTTTTCAGATCGCTTCAATTTGGGAGAGGATGTGGAAGTGGACTTCACCAAGGCGTACACCAGTGAAAAGAGCAAGCAGGTCGGCCGTCTTTTCCTTTTTGAGTTTTTCCTGTTTTGTTATGGTAAAAAGCTTTCCTGTGTCGTTGTTTGAAAAATCAGTAATTGGGTATGTTTATCAAGTTCATCTTATTGATAGTGGTCAACAGTTACTTTATGAATGAGATTGATGCGTTTCATTCAACTGTATAAGTTACGTGTATATGTGTTGTTTTGAACTGTGCATGTCTCTCCATTGTCACTATATTATCCTAAAACATAATTGTAATTGCAATTAATTGCAGGGCAAGAAGCGTAAGGCGGAGAATCCGGACATTGACGATGAATCGGATGAGGATTCAGATTCAGATGAAGACGACGATATGGAAGGAGGAGAAGAGGATGGAGCAGGATCATTCCATGCCGTACTGTTTTATTATTATTGTTTTACTGGGACATAGACTACTGGGTATCTGAGGATTTATTGGAAGCAAACATCAAGTTGTTAAGGTTAAGGATAAGGTAAAAAAAAACGTATGATGTCCCACAGAAAGGTGGGTGTTTTACACTGGAAGCTAATTACGTGGTTTGGTAATTCAATTTACATTATTCCATTGTGCCCTTCTAGACACTTCCGGCACAGGGTTTCAAAACCACGTACCATACCGCTTTAAATAAAAATATTGTTTAGGATGAGGAGGAGGATGATGATTGGGATGACGATGAAGACATTGGAGAAGATGATGAGGACGATGGCGAAGAAGAAGACGAGGGAGCATTTGGAGGAGGAGCGTCCAGCAAGAACAAGAAGGTGAGAGATCGAAGGGTGGAGAGGGCTAAAGAAAAAAAACTAAAACTGAATAACAGGCAAAGCAGATTGCTTTTATGTTTTTTTGGGAATGTCTGAAATTCTGTTATGTACAGGGTTGTTTTCTTTTATGTTCTAACCTTCCCAGGGCTTCTTGCAAGACGACTCCGATTCTGAGGATGAAGACCTTGGTGATGCAGATGCTCTAGTTTCTGCTGACAGAGTGAGTAGTTCACATTATAACCACAACATTATGAATGAAGCAAGTCAGATAAGGAGATAAGCCGATAAGCCTGACCTTACCAGATTACCAGATATTACTTCTCCTCCATATATTGTCCCGTAGCCCGTAACAAATAGAACGGCGCGACTCATTCCTTTTGTATTAAAGCCATACTACCAGATGAAGGAGGAAGCTTTCCTAAAATTGGAAACTTCAAAATGGTTATTTCAGTTTGCTGAGATGTTGGAAGACGCGGGCGATGATGACGAGGGAAATAAGAGAAAGAAAGGAAAGAAAATGATGAGAGGAGGAATGAACAGAGGAGGAAGCAGAGGAAGGGGGATGAGCAGGGGACGCGGAGGAGCAAGGTTTGTAGTTTAGAGTTTTGTACATTTATTTAGTTTATATCTTGTAGTCAAGGGTTTGATGCTATTCGAATTCGTCATTATTGTGGGTTATATTTGTGAAAATACAGAGTCACAATGAGACTTGAGCTCTAGTTTTTTTAAGATTGATCCGCTGGGTATAGTGTAGTTAGTGAACTGAGCGGACATAATTACTATATTGGTTGTCTCATGATTGAGTGTTACTGTAGACAATTGGGACGTCTGATTCATTGACTTCTGAAAACATTTTCCTTTATCGAACTGATTGTTTCGAGATTTTTTCTAAAATAAACTTTTCAGGATGGGCGGTAAGCGGCGATAATCTTCATCTTTCGGTTTGATTTTTATTGCACTTTGTTGTCTTCGAATGTTTAAAGTGTTGTCGTAGCCCGCACAGTCCTATCCTTTGTTAGTGTGATAGCGCTAACATTGTTTGGATTTTTCTGTCTGTTATAGGGTGTGTAATGGCTTAGTAATTGACGTAGAGACACTTCACTTTGTCAACTTGTTATTAGGAATTAAAAAGTTTATGTTTGCGTTATTATTGTTTATTTTCAACGTTTGTTTGTTATCACCGATGTGTGGGGTGAATTGTTGATTGTTTTTTTTTATTAATTTTACATTTGTTGACTTTTTACTTTTATGATTTTAGATTGTTGTCTATCTGTATCGTCGTTAATTGTTCTGTTTCGCGCTGGAGCATTGTTATTTCACAAAAAGAATTATAAAAATTTATTTGATTCATTGTGAATTCACAAAACCCGAAGGGGAAACCAATATGGGAAAGTGGAATGCAAATTATGAGATCATTTGGGACTACGGTATTTGGGGGCGGGGCGAAGGCAGTGTACGGTATATTGAGCATGGGATGATAAAAGGGTATCTGGGACACGTAATAGTGAGAAGGCTAGTTGTAACACACGTTTACCGAAGTTAGGGTGCTGGGCTAGAATCCACGAGAGAGCGAAAAAAGCACTAAACAAGAGTTGTTCGAGGAAAATGAATAGTTTTGTACAATTGGGACCTTGTTGGTTATAAAAATGAGAAATGTTATTTTCCCTAATTATTCATTCTTGATGCCAGTCGCTCATCTCTAGGTCTTATTTCTTCTATGACCTTAGTGTGAATGAGAATGTATACGATGAGAGGGACGAAGTACAGAAGGTTGAATACGGAGAGGATGTTGAAGGGTTCGGGAGCAGCTGCAGACCTGGGGAACAGGGCAGGTTCCACTGAAAATATAAAGCGGTTTTAACCCAAACATTATGACGTCTATTGATCTATTTAATAGAATACAGGAATTGGACGTCTGCAATACTGTCATTTTGTTTATACTCCGTGAATGTTTGTTAAACGGCGAATAAGCAGGCACCTTGGGCGGCAAACACATCGGGTGGCGCCGCAAATGTGCGTGGAGCGTGCGAACAAGTAGGAACACCAACATATTTTGTTTGCGCACCAGTGGCCCGCTCCAGGCGCCATCGGCTCACGAATTTCTCTCGCATTGGTCCCCGCCTCGCGACACTGGTGCGCGGCCCACATCTATCGAAAAAGTTTCCTCAGTGTGTGTTCAAATAACTTACCTATGGACTATGGTTACTAATCGACTTATTATAATTGTTGGAACACTTATCTCTGTCGCTTTCCTAGTTTCTCGAAGTTGACATATTCTAATTAGGCTAATGATACATGATACTGCTGCAATTTTGTCGAAGCGTTCGCTTTGAGTTTCCCTTTAAATCACAACTACAACTCACATGTCATCCCTCCAAAATATAGTCGCTGTGCCTGTGCAATAGTAGCAAGAACTGCTAAATACGGTACCTTCTCGTCGAATAACATTCGGATTTCTGAAACTGGTGAAATTCAGGAACTGAGGATTTCTGAAGGTGGCGGAATTCAAGAAATTCGGGAAATGGAAACTCATGAAAAAATTCTGCTCAGTTGCCATGTGGTGGAACAACGTACTAGGACGAGATTAATAATAAAGAAACATACATTTTATTTCCGAGCTAATCCGTCTATAAACTGCTTGTGGAACAAGAAAGACATAGCTCATTAATTTGCATCAGATGATTTTCTAGTAACAAAGAGAACGGAGTGAATTTTCATGTTTTAATAAGTTGTAAAAAGAATTCGAGCCTGATTGTGAATTGTTAGACCGAAATAAGATGAGTATATTCTTGACAACGAAGAACTAAAGGTCGAAGAAATATTACGGTGATTATATTAATTGTGTATGATTTATTGAATATGTATTAATTAGAAATAAGACAAGAGTTCAAGCAATTGCTCAACGATGCTAATTCCTATTTTGCAATAAAAACTGCAGCCATATTTCTGTGGTTGTAGAAAAAATCAACCTGAGTTACCCGAGACAAAGAATAGAGTTGGGGTATCGGTTTCTGCTTTTTTGTCAAATTTTGTGGTCTGCGGTTGAGAACCGGTTTGCCATCAAACTGGAGCAATTTTTCTCACACGCGGTATGTTGTTGTATTTGCAAAATGCGTGCGTTTAACTATTTGATATAGCTCTCTAGACATAGCATAACAGTTCGGCGTCCAAACCGTGGTAGATCGATGGAGTGGACTAGGTACTCCTGTTAGACAAATGGAGGGCACTATGATATTCAACTGTGATAAAAACAGAGTTCTAAAGACTACGACTACGGTAGCGAAGACGGGGATAACGTGCCTTATGGTTAGTGCGAGTTGAGCGTATGTATAAGTATATGGAGATTATAGTGAGGTTCCGTGAAATTCTACGATAATGTAATGGAAGGGGAACAATAGAACAGAACGAAAGGACGAGGTTCCCGGACCGAAATTGTGGTGTAAAAAGGTAATTCGTGACTGTGTCCTTGTATACTCATGGTCAATTTGGCATTGTTTGCGAACACAAAGGAGAGAGAGAGGGAGAGAGAGAGAGAGAGAGAGAGAGAGAGAGAGAGAGAGAGAGAGAGAGAGAGAGAAACCAATATTACAGCTCAAATTTCCTCTGCAGTTTTTGGATGAAAAGCCACACAGCATCGTAGCATGATAAAAGTAATGAAATTACAACAAATATATCCAAAAACAGAATGACAAGCTGAATTTTCGTTAAATTTCAGTGTCATAAAGTCTGATAATGAAGGGTATACGTATATTAATAAGTAATATCACAGGAGAACGAAACAGTTGCAGAGACCACAGAAAAACCGTCTTTGGCCCGTCACCAAATGGTTTTTGCCGAAAAAAATCATCTGGTGACTGGTTCGTGACTGTTCATGACCATTTGGTGACCAGTTGATGACGGCTTTATATTAAACTTGGCCCCACATGGTCACGAAGATGTCACCGAACGGGCCAGCCCACGAAAAAACCAGTGAATCGTCACCAAGTGGGTTCTTGGTGACGGTTTAGCAACGATTTAGCAACTAGAAACATGGAAGGGCAAACATGAGAAACACTGTTCGCATCCACATAAATCGTTCGATTACTAAACCAATTTCGATATAAATGGGGGTGAATTTCACCCATAAAAAGCCCAATTTGGAATTGTAAAGAGACGAAAATTCAATAAAGCGTTTATTTATGTTTGTATGGTCTGCGTGTGTTGTATATGAGAGACGAGAACACGACCTCGCTCTAACTTTTCTAATAAATGCATAGAATATACATTCGAAAGGTAAAGAAAAATATCTGTCATTAAAAGGGATGGTATGAAACTTATATTTTGGTCTTACATTGCTACCAGTTTACGAAGAAACGAACTTGCAGAATTCTAAAAGATAATATTAAAGATTACCCTTTTAGATTACTGTAGTTGTAGTTGTGCTCTCAACTGATTCAAACATTTCAAAAACATATGCAGATGCAAAAATTCCATGATTATAAATATATTTACCTAGACAAACCCGCATCTAGATTAGATTTACGAGATGCGCTACTTGAATAAAGTAACAAAAAATGTGGGAAGGCGAAAAGAAAGTCTGAATTCCAAGGGAAATTCATATTTATTATTTTGGCGTCCCAAAGTTCCGAGAAATGACCGCTCGAGTTCTCGCTGTACGCTTTTCAGTAAACAGATATTAGGGCAGTTCAAACCAAAGTGGATTGACAAAATATTTACCCACGAGAGAGGGAGAGAGAGAGAGAGAGAGAGAGAGTAGAGAGTAGAGAGAGAGAGAGAGAGAGAGAGAGAGAGAGAGTAGAGAGTAGAGAGAGAGAGAGAGAGAGAGAGAGAGAGAGAGAGAGGAGAGAGAGAGAGAGAGAGAGAGAGAGAGAGAGAGAGAGGGAGAGAGAGAAGGAGGAAGGAGAGAAAGAAAATGAAAGAATAGAGGCAAGAGAGAAGCTTAAACTGGAAAAAGTGTCCACACATGATCTACTTTATTACCGTAATATTTAGTGAGAGTATTGCGGCTGAAAAACGGTTCAGAATCAATCACGTTTACGGTATTTTTCTGCTTCTGCGCGCGCTCAAATCTGACCCTACGCCTACGACTCGTTGATACAATAAACATTTATTACTATTGCTAATTACGGTAGTCCGTGGCGCGGAAGAAAGCAAACTTCCTAAAAATACATCTCGAAGAAAAATGCTTCTATTACAAAAAGGTAGTTCTTTATATAGAGGTTGACTTTAATCCTTTAATGACGTAGATATAGATACAAACATTCAAAGTTTTTCTGTACATTTACATGTGACTTGGAAATTTAATAATATTTAGGATAATAAAATTTAATATTTTGTAATAATTTAGTGATAAATAAACATAATAGACCAATATTGTTACAATTTACTAATGTATAGAAACATGCTGATTACAGTAAATCATGACCGGCTAGACTGTGTTTTAGATAAAAGTTTTGAATAGAATACGAAGAATTCTAGGCGGTACATATTTGTGTTGAAAAGGGGACAATTTTTGTTTACTCGGACCAGACAGAAAGGGCTTTCGAAATCGAAAACTCGTGTCAAATTTGTACACCAAAAACCTATTTTGAGATTGTCAATAACATTCCGACCGATTAGCTTATGTACTATGGAACCGCAATAATTTATTAGTACTAATTAATAAAGAACACAACGATACGAAGAATAAACATAATACAATATTCTTCTCAACTAATTTTTTTTTAATTTATAAAATTTAATTTATACATAACATGAAAGCATAATATGAACTTAATTTTTATGAGAAATAGACGGCTTCAGTTTCATATGTCGGTTCCTATGTTGATGGAGAATTTCGAACTTAGATGTGCATACCAATAAACAAGTTGTGGCCGTGCGACACAAAACAGCTGATGTAATACAAACAATGAAAAAAGATAAGACATGTGGTCAAAAGTGGTTATAAATATAAAAAAAGGTTGCAGCTGAAGTAAAATACCAGCTTTCTGTACTCATGACAACTAAGCTATCTTATTTAAAGAAGAGTTTGAAATTTTGTTTGTGTGAACACAACGGTGTTCCGTCAAACAAATTGGAATATCTAAAGGGTATAGAAGCAAGCCAAAGAGCACCGCCATTTATTTTCCTACTTTTCAGGCGTTTGGCATAAGTAGCCAACTTTTCGCAACTCTCCATAATGAGCGAAATCGGATCTTATTATGTGAACTTTGGAAGATGCGTTGCAGACGTTTGGCATAACCTTGAAGTATCACATGCGAATATTGGAAAGTTGCGGCATGACAGATAAAGTGGCAGTATTTCCGGGAATTTTCTCAAAAAGGGAGTGGAGATGTTCAACATACGTTTCAATATATGAGAGTGGAGATGTTCAACATACGTTCAATATATGAGAGTGGAGATGTTCAACATACGTTTCAATATATGAGAGTGGAGATGTTCAACATACGTTTCAATATATGAGAGTGGAGATGTTCAACATACGTTTCGTTTCATACGTTTCAAATATGAGAGTGGAGATGTTCAAATACGTTCAATATATGAGAGTGGGATGTTCAACATACGTTTCAATTATAGTGAGATGTTCAAACGTTTCAAATATATGAGAGTGGAGATGTTCAACATACGTTTCAATATATGGGAGTGGAGATGTTCAACATACGTTTCAAAAATGAGAGTGAGTAGATGTTCACTACGTTTCAAATATAGAGTGGAGATGTTCAAACATACGTTTCAATATATGAGAGTGGAGATGTTTCACGTTTTAAAATATGAGAGTGGAGATGTTCAAAATACGAGTGGAGATGTTCAACATACGTTTCATATAGTGAGATGTTCAGACGTTTCAATATATGGAGTAGAGATGTTCAACATACGTTTCAATATATGAGAGTGGAGATGTTCAACATACGTTCAATATATGGGAGTGGAGATGTTCAACATACGTTTCAATATGGGAGTGATGATTTCAACATACGTTTCAATATATGAGAGTGGAGATGTTAACATACGTTTCAATATATGAGAGTGATGTTCATACGTTTCACTCAACATACGTTTCAACATATGAGAGTGGAGATGTTCAACATACGTTTCAATATATGAGAGGAGATGTTCAACATACGTTTCAATATATGAGAGTGGAGAGTCAACATACGTTTCAATATATGAGAGTGGAGATGTTCAACATACGTTTCAATATATGGGAGTAGAGATGTTCAACATACGTTTCAATATATGAGAGTGGAGATGTTCAACATACGTTTCAATATATGAGAGTGGAGATGTTCAACATACGTTTCAATATATGGAGTGGAGATGTTCAACATACGTTTCAATATATGGGAGTGGAGATGTTCAACATACGTTTCAATATATGGGAGTAGAGATGTTCAACATACGTTTCAATATATGAGAGTGGAGATGTTCAACATACGTTTCAATATATGAGAGTGGAGATGTTCAACATACGTTTCAATATATGGGAGTAGAGATGTTCAACATACGTTTCAACATATGAGAGAGGAGATGTTCAACAAACGTTTCAACATATGAGAGTGGAGATGTTCAACATACGTTTCAATATATGAGAGTGGAGATGTTCAACATACGTTTCAACATATGAGAGTGGAGATGTTCAACATACGTTTCAATATATGAGAGTGGAGATGTTCAACATACGTTTCAATATATGAGAGTGGAGATGTTCAACATACGTTTAATATGTATGAGATGGGGAGTGTTCAACATACGTTTCAATATATGAGTGGAGATGTTCGTGAGGAGATGTTCAACATACGTTTCAATATATGGGAGGAGATGTTCAACATACGTTTATACGATGTTCAATATATGAGAGTGGAGATGTTCAACATACGTTCAATATATGAGAGTGGAGATGTTTCAACATACGTTCATATATGGGAGTAGAGATGTTCAACATAGATAGAGTGGAGATGTTCAACATACGTTTCAATATATGAGAGTGGAGATGTTAAACATACGGATGTTCAAATTTCAACGATTTACGAGGAGAGTGGAGATGTTCAACATACGTTTCAATATGAGAGTGGAGATGTTCAAATACGTTTCAATAATGAGAGTGGAGATGTTCAACATACGTTTCAATATAGGGGAGGGGAGATGTCAACATACGTTTCAATATATGAGATTGGAGAGTTCAACATACGTTTCAATATATGGGAGTAGAGATGTTCAACATACGTTTCAACATGAGAGGGAGATGTTAATAGTTCAACATACGTTTCAACATATGAGATGTTCAACATACGTTTCAAATATGAGAGTTCAACATACGTTTCAATATGAGAGTGGAGATGTTCAACATAGTTTTCAATATATGAGTGGAGATGTTCAACATACGTTTCAATATATGAGAGTGGAGATGTTCAACATACGTTTCAATATATGGGAGTAGAGATGTTCAACATACGTTTCAATATATGAGAGTGGAGATGTTCAACATACGTTTCAATATATGAGAGTGGAGATGTTCAACATACGTTTCAATATATGAGAGTGGAGATGTTCAATATACGTTTCAACATATGAGAGTGGAGATGTTTAACATACGTTTCAATATATGGGAATGGAGTTCTTGCAACTACAGCAAAAACACAGCGAGTGTGGTTACGACTAATAAGATACGAACCGGTTACGAATAACTCTGGATAAGACGTAAACTTTGCATACTAATTTTGGCACAGTACGCACGTCGTGAGCATAGCAAGTCTAGTACGCAAGCTCCGTAGCTCAACTGGGTTTAAAATGTGAATCCCAATATCTGTGGAGACGTTTGTGTTCTCCATTTCTGTTATGGGGTTTCCAAGTATCCGGACAAATTGACCGTATTTTACGACTTCGCGAGACCCGTGTATTAATTTCTCATGTCAAATATTCAATTCAGGGAAAATACGGTGAAGTTTTCTATACTTGGAAGGGAACGCACAGTTGTTTTTTTGCATACATGGAAACCCCATTATGAATTATCAAAACTTGATGAAAGGGCTTTCTAGCGGACATTGTGACGAACAAACCTTTCTCTTTTATAGAATAAGTTATGTTCAACAAAATCCAAACATGTATATGACGACCGTTTTTCCGTTGCTGCTGTTGATGTTGCTGTAAAGCATTGTAAATTTTTATAAATTTTTATTTTTCTAATGGTATTTTTCCATGAACGATTTGGTATTAATGATGTTTTTTTTTCAAAAAAAAAAACTTCAACCAGCAAGGTTAGCGCCAAATTTATGGGTGCCTGTGCAAACGTGTAAGCTTCTGTGACCTTCTTTTCAGTGTTATTAACTCATACGATGTTTATTGACAAATCAGCTCATTATAGTTACCAGAACACACACAGATTGTATAATACAGTCACAAAATAAGTCGACAGTTTTCCAATTCCGCCTGTAGTTTTGTTGAAGACGGACGATCGTGGGGACTTAGCGCCAGACATCTGAAAATACGAGAAGATTATTACAATAAAGTTTAAAAAGAAAAATATATTAACATAAAACCAACCACAGCGATTGAATCCAAATTTGGCCTTATAAAAGTCAACATTCTCTTCGACATTATAAAATTGAGTAAATGCCAGCTACTGAGGGGCGGAAATATATAATGTACCGTAAGCTGAGGGGAGGAATAGAACACCGGATTGTGCACTGAAGTATTAATGTGTTGGGAACACTACCTTTGAAACGTAGTATTTTACTGTTCCATTATGCTATATTCATTAGTCTACGACTAGTCATTGTTTACGTCTAGAAACGTTATTATAGACGTATTTGCATATATAGCATTACTATATATACCTGGTGAAATAGCGTATAGATATTGTCTTGCCTGCTACAATAAACTACTCTACTCTACGTGTGCCTCGTGGTCGCATCAATTGGCGTTCAGGATTCGACTTTCGAAACTCCGGAGGACTGACTCTTATTTTCGAAAATAATCCTTGAGCTAGCAGTTACTGCGCTCGGATTTTGCGCATTTTCGAAAATTTGCAGTTCGGTTTTCGGTTGTTTTCGAATACAGGATGTCCCCAGGAGCCGAGAAGACCGCGTTGGAGGAGCAGCAGAAGTTGTTCAAGGAGCAACAGAAGCTGATCAAGGAGCTGCTGGAGGACTCCAGGAAGCGTGATGAAGACTCACGGAAGCGGGATGAGGACGCAAAGAATAGAGAAGAAAGGTTGCTGAAGTTGCTGGAACAGCGGAGCGGAGCCGCATCGTCAGGAGGAGCACCGCTGGCGTCGATGTTGGGTGACAGGATCACCATTTTCGAGTACGATGCTGATGGAGGAGTCACTTTCACCAAGTGGTTCCAACGTTTCGAGGACATCGTCACTGCGGAAGGAGGTGGTTTGTCGGAAGCCGAACAAGCCAGGTTGCTGATATCCAAGCTGAACGACCGTGCATACGCCAGGCTGAGCAACGTCGTCGCGCCGAAGAGGATCAAGGATTTACCGATCAAGCAGCTGTCCCAGGAATTGGAGAAGCTGTTCGGGGAGAAGTCTACGATCTTCAGAAGGAGGTACAACGCGCTTAGGACGACCAGACAACCAGGTGAGTCGTACAGAGAGTACGCCTCAAGTGTCAACCGCATGTGTGAAGCCGCTTTACTCAAGGATATGAAGGAGCAAGACTTCAAGACACTACTGTTCGTTGGTGGACTGCAACAACATGAAGACAGTGAACTGAGGAAACGTTTGCTGCGGAAGCTGGAAGTGACGGAAACGTGCCAGTTGGAGGATCTGTTGGTCGAGTGCGACTCGATGCAGACATTGATCAAGGATGCAGCCAGGATAGGAGGAGACGAACAAGTAAGTGAAGTGAATAAGGTTATGAACCAAAGGAGGAGGAACTGGAAAAGCAACCCTAGCAAGGAAGCAATTCCGGAGAAACCTATGGTTCGAGGAGCGTGCTATAATTGTGGTGAGATAGGACACTATGCAAGCAACTGCCAGAGAAAAGTAGGACGTGGAAGACCTGCCCAACCGCCTACCCAGAGGAAATGGAGGGATGGCAAACGTGGAGGACCTGCCTACGCTAAGAAAATCGAGGAGGACAAAAGCATCGTTATTGCCGCGACCCGGAAGATGGTGGAAGTCAATATTGGATCTCAACGAGTGGAGATGCAATTGGACACTGGAGCTGATGTCACACTGATCGATCGAGCTACATGGAGGTCATTGGGATCGCCGACGCTGGAGAGTGTGGACACAAAATTGAAAGCTGCCAATGGAACACCGATCGCCGTGATGGGACGTCTGAGGACAGATTTCGCGTGCAAGGAATTCAGTGGTCACGGAAGCTGCTATGTGACCGAGGATATTAAACTACTGGGAATCGATTGGATCGACCAGCTGCCGCCGTTCAAGGAAACATTCGATACAATGTGTTGTACAGTGAAGACTACCGAATTGACGGAAGGACTTCGACTGGAGTTTCCGGATGTGTTCAAGAAGGAGCTGGGACGATGTTCGAAGATGAAAGCCCGGTTTGTACTGAAGAAGGATGCTCAACCGATTTTCGCCGCGAAGAGAAAGATACCGTTCGCTGTGGAATCGCTGGTAATGAAGGAGATCGACAGGCTCGTCGAGCAAGGAGTCGTCTCGCCAGTGGAGTATTCAAGATGGGCCGCGCCAATCGTCGCGGTGAAGAAGAAGACTGGAGCCGTGAGGGTGTGCTCAGACTTTTCGACAGGACTCAACGACGCTTTGGAACTGCATCGCCACCCATTACCTACAGCAGAAGAAATCTTCGCACAACTCAATGGAGGTAAATATTTTACGCAGATCGACTTCGATGATGCTTATCTGCAGATCGAAGTTGAAGAATCTTCAAAGGAGCTGGTCACGATTACGACGCAGAAGGGATTGTTCCGGTACAATCGCCTACCCTTTGGAGTCAAATCTGCACCCGGCATATTTCAACAAGTGATGGATTGATGATCGCAGGATTGGAAGGATGTGCTGCCTATTTGGATGATGTGATCGTCACCGGAGGATCATTGGAGGAGCACAAGAGGAACGCGCAATCTATTTGAGGGATCAACGACTATGGTTTTGTGTTCGCTGGAGAAGGCAGTTTCGCCCAGCGACAGATCCGTTTCCTGGGACATGTATCGACAGGACGGCCGTCGACCGGACCCAGAGAAGATTGCCGCGATCAATCAAGAATATGCCGGAACCCAGGAACCTGCAGCAGGTTGAATCGTTTCTTGGGTTAGTTAGTTATTATTCGTCTTTTGTATCAGACATGCGTTCATTTCGTGCACCATTGGACGCGCTGAAGAAAAAGGACACCGAGTTCGTCTGGTCCAAGGATTGCAAAGAAGCCTTCGAGAAGCTCAAAGAAGTGTTGCAATCGGATCTTCTCTTGACGCACTACGATCCAAAGATGGAGATTGTGGTGGCAGCAGACGCAAGCGACTACGGGATGGGAGCAGTCATCTCTCACCGATACCCGAATGGAATGGAAAAGCAATATGGCATTGCAGTCGCTCCCTCACGCCTGCGGAGAAGAATTATGGACAGATTGAGAAGGAAGCACTCGCCCTAGTGTATGCCGTAAGGAAATTTCACCGCTACATATATGGACGACCCTTCATGTTGTTGACTGATCACAAGCCACTG